>JACEIK010000479.1:316494-371110 GCA_018107945.1 Datura stramonium | reverse complement strand
TATAAAAACTTTTCTTTACATTGTTGTCTGCATTTTTAGAGTTACAGTAAATTGACACTTGAGGTGATTTTGCCCTGTAGTCCAGTCCCTGTGGGATCGAACTTGGCTTACTTGAGCCACTTACTACTTGTTCGACCACGTGCACTTGCGTGTAGTCATCCAGACACCCGAACATCACCTTCGTATATGCATCGATTATTGGCAGTTGCACAAGGTCACAATCAAGAATAAGTATCCCCTCCCCAGGATTGCTGACTTATTTGACCAGCTTCAGGGTGCTAAGTGCTTCTCTCAAATAGACCTCAGGTCTGGCTATCACCAACTAAGAGTTAAGGAGAGTGACATTTCTAAGACAACCTTCAGGACTCGGTATGATTACTATGAGTTTGTAGTTATGTCTTTTGGACTAACGATGCCCCTGCAGCTTTTATGGACTTGATGAACAGAGTGTTCAAGCAGTATTTAGACATGTTCGTGATTGTCTATATATATGATATTCTCATTTACTCTCAAAGAGAGGAGGAGCATGCCGCTCACTTGAGGGTTGTATTGCAGACTCTCAAGGACTATCGGTTGTTTGATAAGTTTAGAAAGTGTGAGTTTTGGCTGGACTCAGTTGCATTCTTGGGTCATGTATTGTCTTGTGAGGGTGTGCAGATGGACTATTAAAAGACAGAAGCGGTGAAGAATTGTCCTAGACCTGTTAGTCCTACGGATATTAGGAGCTTTTTGGGTTTAGTTGACTATTATCGGAGGCTTGTAGAGGGCTTTTTCTCCATTGCAACACCGTTGACCAAGTTGACTCAGAAGAAGGCTAAGTTTCAGTGGTGCGATTCTTGTGAGAAGAGGTTTTAGGAGTTAAAGACTCAACTCACTTCAGCCCTAGTTTTGACTTTACCCGAGGGTACCGATGGCCTTGTAGTGTATTATGATGCATCAAGGATCGACCTTGGGTGTGTTTTGATGCAGCGTGGCAAAGTGATTGCATATGCTTCTAGGCAGCTTAAGACCCATGAGAAGAAATATCCGACTCATGATCTTGAGTTGGAAGTGGTGGTATTTGCCTTGAAGATTTGGAGGCATTATTTGTTTGGGATGCATGTGGATGTGTTCACGGATCACGAGAGCCTACAATATGTGTTCACTCAAAAGGACTTGAACTTGTGACAAAGGAGATGGCTAAAGCTTCTCAAGGATTACGATATGAGTGTCCTTTATCATCCGGGCAAGGCCAATGTAGTGGCAGATACCCTTATTAGATTGTCTATAGAGAGCGTGTCCCACGTTAAGGATGGGAGGAAGGAGTTGGTGAAGGATATGCATCAACTTGCGCGGTTAGGGGTTCGCCTTCTTGACTCGACAGATGGTGGTGTCATTATTCAGAATAGGTCTGAATCTTCATTGGTGACTGAGGTCAAGGTGAGGCAAGATGAAGACCCTATCCTAGTGATGTTGAAGAAAATAGTTCAGAATCAAAAGGTGGAGGTCTTCTCCCAAGGGGGAGATGGTTTACTTTGATATGAGGGTTGTTTATGTGATCTGGGTGTTGATGATTTGAGAGAACAGATGTTGCATGAGGCTCATGGTTCCTGATATTCTATCCATCCAGGTGCCAACAAGATGTACCATGACCTATGAGAGGTCTATTGGTAGAGTGACATTAAGGACATAGCGGAGTTTGTGGTTAAGTGTCCGAACAGTCAGCAAGTAAAGGTGGAGCATCAGAGACCTGTAGGTATGCTACAAGACATCAGTATCCTCTCTTGGTAGTGGGAATAGATTGACATGGAATTTATTATAGTATTGCCTCGTCCACGTCGACAGTACGACTCCATATGGGTAGTGATGCACAGGTTGACTAAAGCAGCACATTTCTTACTGGTTTAAACCACAGATTCAGCCAAGGATTATGCTAGATTGTACATTCAAGAGTTGGTTCGGTTGCATGGGGTTCCACTGTCCATCATCTCAGATAACTGTACTCAGTTCACCTCTCCATTTTAGAGGTTATTTCAGAAGGGTCTTGGTACCCAAGTGAAGCTTAACACAACCTTTCACCCGCAGACAGATGGTTAGGCTGAAAGGACCATCCAGACTTTAGAGGATATGTTGAGAGCTTGTGTGATCGACTTCAAAGCTAGTTGGGATAATCATTTGCCTCTCATTGAGTTTTCCTACAACAACAGTTATCATTCGAGCATTCAGATGGCTCTATTTGAGGTTCTCTATGAGTGGAGGCATAGATCACCTATTAGTTGGTTCGAGGTAGGTGAGGATACCTTGATAGGGACAAATTCAGTTCATAAGACCATGGAGAAGGTTCAGCTTATTAGGGAAAGGCTGAAAATAGCTCAGAGTCGACAAAAATCTTATATGGATGTGAGGATGAGAGATCTTGAATTCAATGATGATGATTGGGTATTTTTGAAGGTGTGTCCCATGAAGGGAGTTATGAGGTTTGAAAAGAAGGGGAATCTTAGTTCCCATTATGTTGGGCCATATAGTATTGTGAGATGTGTTGGTAAGGTGGCCTATGAATTGGAGCTACCAGTGGAGTTAGCTTCGCTGCATCCGGTGTTTCATATGTTCTTATTGAAGAAATGCATCAATGATGTAACACCCCAAAAGTTCTAAAGATTTAAAACCCAGAGTTGAAATGAGTTCAGTGATGAGTTGAAAATTTACCAACTCATTAGGCTCCTAATCATGAGTTTTGCTTAGTTTTTGAGTCATTTATGTGGATTTTATGCCCTTTCTCTTGAATTATTTGAGAAGAAATTTGATGAGATAAAATATGAGGGAGAGGAGCCAAAGATAAGGGAAGATTTGAGCTCAAAAAGAGGTGCAAGGACGTGCTTTGAATCGGCTAAACGCGGATCTGGAAGGGCGAAACGCGGGAAAAACACCAAAGCTATTGCCCAGACCAGATAAAAAATTGGCCCATCGTAGAATGGCACTGGCTAAATGCCCCTGAACCTCCGGTTCCTCCCTGTCAGGCCACTATTTTCAACTAGCCACAATTTGGCTCTCCACGAATTTCCACCAGTGAAATGTCGGTTCCTCACCGGAGAGGCCATCTAATGAAGGGTAAAAGGGTCCAAAAAAGTCTCAAAAGCATCTAGAAGCTCCAAGGACATTTGGGGAAAGTTGTACACAAGAAAGTACAGATATATAACCTCCATTGTACACCAACCAAGAGAAAAAGAGTTCGTTCATTAATCAATTCAATCATCTAGAATTCATCTTCTTCATAGAATTTTTAGCAGAATCTTTTCTCCATAGATTTGTAGAGTTAGGTAGCACTTTTCTTCTTCTTTTTATTTAACCCATTTTGGGAGAATTCTACCATTGTTGTAAGAGCTTGTGAAGCAAATTTGTAAAGCTAATGCAATGAATGTGAGGGGAATCCTCTTGGTATCTTCTCTCTATCTTTAAATATGCTTTACTAATTTTATAGTTAGAAGTATATTCATGGTGGGTTTGTTAATTTGATTGGGGTTTCGATAAATTTCTCTTGGATTCTTATTGAATTATATATGGGTATTGCTAGATTCATCTTTATATTGTTCAATTAAGTGTAAAGATTCTCTTCAATCTATTAATGAAGATCCATTAATTATGATAGGGGTCTATTTTTTCTTGCTTGATTATTGCTTGAGAGAGAATAATTAAGTATTAGAAGAGAATATAGTAGTGGGAATGGGTAAAAGATTGTGAAATTAGGCTAGAAATAGCTGAAATTGCTTTCTCATTCCTTATTGACAACTAATAGCTAGAAATAGTGAAGTTGCTAATCCAAATCAAATCGGGTTGAGCTAAGTTGTGGCTAGAGTTTTGATAAAACTCTAGTAAGAGGTAGTCAATAGGCTGAGAAGCTGAGATTACCCACTGCCCAAGATTATTTACACTTGTTGAACTTGTGAGAGAATCTAAGGCTAGTCAATTCCCGATTTAATTGTGATCCCATCTATAGAATGCCCCTAGCCTCTCACTTGTGATTGCTTCAATTGGAATTCCCCCCAATCAGTCTTAGTTTAGAAATAGATAGTTATTTTCTCTTTTAATTTCCCCCCAATTTTACTCTTCAAATGTTGAACAATTATGCGCTCTAGTTTGAATTAGTTCATAACTCTTAAATTATCGACTCAATTCTTGTGGGATTCGACCCCGACATCCATTGGGATATTTGTTTTGATACGACGACCATTTACGATCTTTCATGAAAGAGGAGTATATTTTGGACATTATCAAAAATGGCGTCGTTGCTGGGGAATTGAATTGTGATAAGACATTAGCATTTATTGATTTGAACTAGTTTTGCATTTTGTTTTACATTTTGTTTTGCTCTTATTTCTTATTTCTTATTTTGTTTGTTTGTAGTTGAATGATGGAATCATAAAATGAAAGGTGGTTTGTTGGTGGAAACCCTTATTATGATGACCCATGTCCCTATTGTGGAGGACCACACTATTGGCTAGATTGCAAATATGCCCCTAGAAGGGAGATGAGTGCACCTTTTCCTTACTATGATGGATATAGATGCACATTATATGGTAGTCATGGGAGACATCAGGATGGATGGGGTCACTTCTCTTTATAATTTCTATGATTGAAGTTGTAACACCCTAAAACTTTCCTAGACCAAATTCAAACGTTGCATGAAAAAATATGGGAAAACCAGAAACTTTTTTTGCCTCAAATGACCCACACAACGGACAGTTGGTGGAACTAATGAACTTTTGTATAGGGTCGTGGGTTGCATCAGGCTTCTTGAAGTGGGAAATAATGAGACATAGGGAAACCCATTGAACCTAACAATGAGTCATCCCGTCGTCCATTGAATCCCGAGTTAAGAGGATTACCAAACCTTTTCTTGAGACAACGAGAGGGAACAAAGGCCCGTGGTTACTACAAACAAGCCATTGTTACCACCCGTTGTCCAGTTCTAGACCCCAACAGTGTGGACCACGAGTGGATACAATGACCTATTGGTTCTTCCAATGAGTCATTGTGAGGACTCGTTGTCTCCATGTTAGTTTTCCTATGTGTTCTAATGGAAGGTGTCAACGGCCCATCCTTTGTTCCAATGGACCATTGTATCTTCCCGTGGGTATTTCCAGTGAAGTATGTTTCACAAACCAGAACCAACGACAGCTTTCAAGGGGTCATTGTTTGAACCAACGACTCGTCCTGAGATCCGTCGTTCAGGGTCGGGCAGTTTTCAGTTCTTTCTGCTAGGGTATATTAGTATTTTTCCAACTTTTTAAACTTGAAACCACATTGTTTTGGGTTTGTACAGGATGGAATTAAAGGGTTAGAGCGACCCTTTACATTCATTCCTCTCAACTCCCTCAAGAATAGAACGTAAGAACTTCTTTGAAAACACAGAGCAGGAGCAAAGGTTTGATATTCTTCTCAATTCTTCTCAGGGATTTTCACCAGGGTTCTTTTACAGGTATGTGGGAATTCAGCAAGGAGATTGTTCTCCCCTTGTGTCCCCCCAAACTCTCTCTCTTTCCACTTTCAGACCTAGCCCTGAGATTGCAAATTTGAAGATATTGTTACCGTTCTTTGATTAATTCATGTGGAATCCTATCCTATGTTAATTGTAGCTATTTTCCACTTGTTTGTAACTAAAATGATGCTTGTTCTGGAGAATTATAAATTTAGCCCTAGCTCTTGAAAAGTCAGAAACTAAAATCCTGTTTAAGGATTGAATTCTTGAGAATTGCTTGCATCTTTCAGAGTTAGGGGCTCCCATAATAATTTTATGTGTTAGAAACTCAGTTGCATGTGTGTTTGTCAGATTCAGACAGAAAGTCTATATACTCTACATTATTTAGAATTGTCGGTCTAGCCTTAGTTAGATTTTAGCAAACCTCCGGGTTAACAAGAATAATGTCAGCTGATCAGTTTGACTACAGTATTCTTTCGAGGTGTCAGTGGTGCCTCTTAGTTATCTAAATCAGATTCAAAATATAGATTATTTGATCCACTAGGCGGTCATGACATTCTAGTTATAGCTCTGACCAGCCCCAAGAACCCAGTTAAGTTTTTAGTTGGTTCTCTAGACGGCTATGACGCTCCTTGTTGAGAAGCTCTACCAGTCTTGGAACACCAGTTTCAAAATACGGTCCTATAAGATGCTTAGGGAACTCTCAGACAGTATCCTGAGTCAGTTATAGTCTTGGGCCCCAGTATTGAGCTATCCGCTTGCAAGTAGTAGTCATGGTAGGAATTCCAGTGGGAGTAGGATTTAGCACCGAAAGGACCGGGGTTCCAGCGCACCCAAGTTCCAGAACTACGTTGCCACCGTATGTTATATTTATTGGCCTCATGTCCTTAGACAGTGATCTCACAGTCCATGCCTTTTTACCCTGGAAAGGTATATTGGGTCCTACCGGTGGGGTGTATACATCGGACTCCACGTCTAACTTATGTGGTTATATGTCGGTTATAGCCTATCCCACTAGTCAGTCCAGTCCAGTTTTAAAATAAGCAGCTCGGCTCAGTTTCAGCTCTATCAGCTTAGCTCAGATTAGTATAGTATCTCAGACTCAAAACTTTCAGACTTAGGGCATGTTTTTTTCCTCCAGACAGGGTCATCTGGACTTCTCAGTTTACTTCAGATTCTTTAGTTCAGTTTATCATTTGGCCATTGCATGTCATTTCAGTTCATTCATCTATATATTTATCATTATGCTTCTCTCACTTACTCAGTACATTTAAAGTACTGATGCATACTTTTATGCTGTATCGTTTCATGATACAGTCGCAGGTACTCAGACCTAGCACCGTTAGCCGATTTAGTCCGGATCTCTCTATCAACAAAAGAAGTGTGAGTCTTCATATTTCAAGGGCATTATTTCCTTTATTTCAGTTTTATTTACTATTTTTAGTTAGACTTAGAGTTAGCTGGGGGCTTGTCCCAGCAACTCCTAGTTAGATGGCTTTCAGACACAGACTTGATTTTAGATTCTCGGATATTTTAAATCTCTATGTTCAGTTTTTAATTTTCATAAATGCTATTATGTATTATTTCAAAGCTTTCGCTATGCATGTTTTACTCAGAATACCAGTGTATGATAGACCAAGGGTTGACTTGAGGTTACTTATGACTCCAAGTACCGTGTTCTGTCTAGGGTGTAGAATCGGGATGTGACAAACTTGGTATCAGAGCACTAGGTTTAGAGTATCCTCGGAAAGTCTAAGCCGCATCGAGTAGAGTCCTTTTCATGAGTGTGAAGCGCGCCACACTTATGATGAGGAGGCTATAAGATGTTATTTGGAAAACTCCCTTTTGTTCATACTCCTTATCGTGCGTTAAAGTTCAATTCTAGAAATGCCCTTCTAACTCGTGCTCTGTTTCATTTCAGTGAACCATGCCTCCCCGACGTGGAAATGGAAGAAGGGCCGGTAATGCCAACAGGCCTGCCCCACCAACCCCAATAGCTCCCCAAGATGATTCCATATCTATCACTGAATTTAGGGCAGCCATCCAACTGCTGGCCCAAATAGTCACCAACCAGGTGAACTAGCAGGTGGTACCGATGAACACCAACGGGTCTGCAATAGCTGCGAGGGTGCGGGAATTTACCCATATAAACCCTCCATTTTTTCAGGGATCCAAAGTAGGGGAGGATCCCCAGGAGTTCGTGGATGAGGTCAGGAAGATCACCAGCATTATGGGTGTTAGCTCCTCTGAAAGAGCTGACCTGGCTGCCTATCAGTTAAAAAGGGTAGCTCAAGTCTGGCATGACTAATGGAAAGAGGGGCGGCTAGCAGGAGCAGGACTAGTGGACTGGGAAGAATTCCACACAGCTTTCTTGGATAGGTTTTCTTCTCGGGAGTTGAGGGAGGCAAAGATGGCGGAGTTTATGAATTTGAGACAGGGCAACAAAACTGTGGAGGAGTATGCTCTGGAGTTTACTAGGTTGTCTAAGTACGCTCCAGAGATGGTAGCCGAGCCAAGGGATCGCATGCTGAAATTTCTAAATAGAGTGTCAAATCTGGTCCTCAAAGAGTGCAGGACGATAATGTTGATTAAGGATATGGACCTCTCCGGTCTGATTGTCTATGCCCAGCAGATTGAGGCTGAAAAGTTGAAGGATATAGAGCGAAAGAACAAATGAGCAAGGACTGGCCAGTCAGATTACGACCATCAGAGTTCTGGTGGTGGTAGCCGCCCACGGCAGCAGAAGCAGCAACAGAGGGCCCCAACTCCCAGTTCAGCCAGCGCCCCTACCTTTCGATCCCGTCAGGACCGAAGGGGTGGAGAATCTAGCTCTCAGTCTTAGACTCACAATACTGGGAACAGGTATTCAGCTTGTCCCAAGTGCGGCAAGAATCACCCGGGGGAGTGCCTTCATGGAAAAGAGGGTTGTTTTAGGTGGGGATAGCTTGGACACAGGCTTAGGGAGTGCCCATCAGCAGGGCGAGGGAGATCACAATCCACCACATCATTAGCTCCAGTAGGCCGACCAGCTTAGTAGGCCGACACATTAGGTACAGGTGAAGGTCAGCGTCAAAACCATTTTTATGCTCTGTCTTCCTATCAGGATCAGGAGAGCTCACCTGACGTAGTCATGGGTGTGTTACATCTCTTTCATCTAGACGTGTATGCCCTCCTAGATCCAGGAGCCACTCTTTCATTCGTGACTCCCTATATAGCAGTCCAGTTCAAAATTAGTCCAGAGGTCCTCTCAAAACCATTCTCCATCTCCACCCCAATTGGCGAGTCAGTTAGAGCCAACCGGGTGTATAGAAACTGCCCAGTCTCAGTCTTGAATAAAGTTATTATAGTTGATCTTGTAGAATTATACATGGTCGACTTTGACCTTATCCTTGGCATGGATTGGTTACACTCCTGCTATGCCTTAGTTGATTGCAGAACTAGAGTTGTCAAGTTCCATTTTACTAATGAACCCGTGTTAGAATGGACGGGAAGCAGTGCAGCGCCTAAGGGTAGGTTTATATCCTACCTTAAGGCCTAGAAACTCATTTCCAAGGGACGTATTTATCATCTGGTTCAGATCAAGGATTCCAACTCTGAGACCCCAACTATCCAGTCAATCAACATGGTCAGCGAGTTACCAGATGTTTTTCTTGAGTATCTTCCCGGAGTTCCCCCTGAACAGGAAATAGACTTTAGAATAGATCTCCTCCCAGATACTCAGCCCATCTCCATCCCTCCTTACAGAATGGCTCCAACTGAGCTTAAGGAGTTGAAGGAGCAGTTAAAAGATCTTCTTGACAAGGGTTTTATCAGATCCAGCATCTCTCTCTGGGGTGCTCCAGTGCTATTCGTGCGTAAGAAAGACGGTACCCTCAGAATGTGCATCGATTACCGTCAGCTGAACAAAGTCACATTGAAGAACAAGTATCCCCTACCCAGAATTGACGACCTGTTTGACCAACTTTAGGGAGCCAGTTGCTTCTTAAAAATTGACCTCAGGTCAGGGTACCACCAACTAAGAGTCAGAGAATGTGACATACCGAAAAAGCTTTCAGAACTCTGTATGATCACTACAAGTTTGTGGTGATGTCCTTTGGACTCACAAACGCCCCAGCAACCTTCATAGATTTAATTAAAAGGGTCTTCAATCAGTATCTGGATATGTTTGTCATCATATTTATCGACGACATTCTAGTATACTCCAGAAATGAGGAAAAGCATGCCAATCACATAATATTAGCATTACAGATACTTAGGGACCACCAATTATTCGCCAAGTTCGGCATGTGCGAATTTTGGTTAAAGTCTATGACTTTCTTAGGTCATGTGGTCTTAGGTGAAGGAATACAAGTAGACCCTCACAAGATAGAAAAAGTGAAGGATTGGCCCAGACCTACCTTCTCCTACTAAAATTCAGGAGTTTCTTGGGCTTAGCCGGTTATTACCGACGGTTTGTGAAAGGTTTCTCCTCTATAGAATCTCCTATAACTAAGTTAACTCAGAAGAAGGTGAAATTTTAGTGGTCGGATGAGTGTGAGAACAGTTTCCAGGAGTTTAAGACTCGACTCACTACTGCTCTAGTTCTAACCCTGCCAGAAGGAACAAATGGATTGATTGTTTATTGTGATGCTTCCAGAGTTGGACTTGGATGTGTTCTAATACAGCGAGGCAAAATGATAGCCTATGCCTCTAGAAATCTCAAAGTTCATGAAAATAATTATCCAACTCATGACTTAGAGTTGGCAATGGTGGTTTTTGCGCTAAAAATATGGAGGCATTACTTATATCCAGCTCGTGTAGATGTATTTATAGATCATAAGAGTCTTCAGTACGTGCTGAGTCAGAAGTGTCTAAATCTATGTCAGAGGAGGTGGTTGGAGTTGCTAAAAGACTACGACATGAGTGTGCTATATCACCCAGGCAAAGCCAATGTGGTGGCTGATGCCCTAACCAGAGTGTCTATGGGTAGCGTGGCTCATGTAGAAAAAGGCAAAAAGGAGTTGGCGAAGAATATTCACAGGCTAGCTCGGTTAAGGGTGCAATTGGTGGATTCAACTGAAGGTGGGGTGGTAGTGCATAGTGGGTTGGATTCATCCTTGGTAGTTAAAGTTAAGTCCAGACAAGATGAAGATCCAGTTCTACTTAAACACAAGGAAGCAGTCTCAGAAAGGAGGTTGAGGATTTCTCCAAAGGGGGAGATGGTGTGCTCTACTACTAGAGAAGGTTGCGTGTACCGGATGGTGGTGAGTTGAGACGACAGATACTGGATGAGCAACACAGCTCGAGATACTCCATTCACCCCGGTGCTACAAAAATGTACAACAATCTGCGGGATATTTACTGGTGGAACGGCATGAAAAGAGACATTGCTGAATTTATAGCCAAGTGCCCGAACTGCCAGCAAGTTAAGGTGGAACACAAGAGACCAGGAGGTATGACTCAGGATATCAGTATACCCACATGGAAGCGGGAATAAGTAAACATGGACTTCGTTACGGGTCTATCTCGGACTCATCGGCAACATGATTCAATCTGGGTGATAGTAGACTAGATTACTAAGTCAGCACATTTCCTCCCAGTCAAAACCATAGATTTAGCTGAGGACTATGCTAGGCTTTATATCCGGGAACTGGTTAGACTTCATGGGGTGCCACTATCCATTATCTCAGACAAAGGTACCCAATTCACCTCTCACTTATGGAAGTCTTTTTAGAAAGGACTAGGTACCCAGGTCAAGCTCAGCATAGCCTTTCACCCGCAAACCGATGGACAAGCTGAGCGGACCATTCAAACCCTAGAAGATATGTTGAGGTCTTGTGTGATCGATTTCAAGGGCAATTGGGATGACTATTTGCTTCTTATCGAGTTTGCGTTACAACAACATCTACCATTCTAGCATCCAGATGGCCCCATTTGAAGCATTGTATGGTAGAAGGTGTAGATCTCCTATAGGGTGGTTTGAAGTTGGTGAAGCTACCTTGATAGGGCCAGACTCAGTTCACAAAGCAATGCAAAAAGTTCAGCTAATCCGAGAAAAGTTGAAAACAGCTCAGAGCCGTCAGAAATCTTATGGCGATGTGCGGAGAAGAGAGTTGGAGTTTGCAGTTGATGACTTGGTATACCTGAAAATTTTTCCCATGACAGGGGTGATGAGGTTTGGAAAAATGGGAAAGATCAGTCCCAGGTATGTGGGACCCTACAAGATTCTGAGGTGAATCGATAATGTGGCTTACGAGTTAGAACTACCTTCATAATTAGCAGTCGTGCACCCAGTTTTCCATGTGTCACTACTGAAAAAGTGCATTGGTGATCGTAATGAAAGGAACATAGGAGTTTGTCGCTAGGTATTTGACCAAATAGGAAACTTCAGTAGTGCCATTGGACAATGTGGAAGTAAAGGATAGTCTCTCTTATGAATAAGTTCCGGTTCATATCATTGACCGTCAGGTTCGTAAACTGAGAAACAAAGAAATCACTTTGGTGAAAGTTTTGTGAAGGAATCAACTAGTTGAGGGAGCCACATGGGAAGCAGAAGCAGACATGATGGCCAGATACCCTCACTTGTTCTTTCCCAGTTCATTTCCAGAATCAGGTACTAAATCCTTCTCAGTACTCTACTCAGTTCCGTACTCATTAGCTCTATTTAGATTTCCTATGTACATCCTAGTTGCATCAGCTCTATTAGTATGGTTAAGTCATCTTGGAGTCGGTTACTCCTTCAGAAATCATTTCATAGCCTCAATTTTAGAAATTTCAGCTCTTTTCCTAGTTTTGGTCTTCATTCGAGGAGGAATGATCCCAAGGGGGAGATATTGTAACCCTCCAAAACTTTCCTAGACCAAATTCAGACGTTGCATGAAAAACCATGGGAAAACTAGAAAATTTTTCTATCTCAGATGACCCACACAATGGACAGTTGGTGGGACCAATGAACCGTTGTATAGGGTCGTGGGCTGCAGTAGGCTTCTTTAAGTGGGAAACAGCGAGACATAGGGCCACCCATTGAACCAAACAACGAGCCGTCCTGTCGTCCGTAGAATCCCGAGTTCGGAGGATTACCGGACCTTTCCCTGAGACAACGAGAGGGAAAAAAGGCCCGTGGTTACTACAAATAAGCCATTTTTACCACCCGTTGTCCAGTTCTAGACCCCAGCAGTGTGGACCACGAATGGATACAACGACCTGTTGGTTCTTCCAACGAGTCGTTTTGAGGAATCGTTGTCTCCAAGCCAGTTTTCCTATGTGTTCTAACAGAAGGTGTCAGCGGCCCATCCTTTGTTCCAATGAACCATTGTATCCTCCCGTGGGTATTTCCACTGAAGTCTGCTTCAGGAACCAGAACCAACGACAACTTTCAACAGGCCATTATTTGAACCAATGACCCGTCCTGAGATCCATTTTTCAGGGTCGGGCAGTTTTCAGTTCTTTCTGCCAAGGTATTTTAGAATTTTCCCAGCCTTTTAAACTTGAAACCATGTCATTTTGGGTTCGTACAGGAGGGAATTAAAGGGTTGGAGTGACCCTTTCCGTTCATTCCTCTCAACTCCCTCAAGAACAGAACGTAAGAACTTCTCTGGAAGCACAAAACAGGAGCAAGGGTTTGATATTCTTCTTAATTCTTCTCAGGGATTTTCACCAGGGTTCTTCTACAGGTATGTGGAAATTCAGCAAGGAGATTTTTCTCCCCTTGCGTCCCCCAAAACTCTCTCTCTTTCCACTTCCAAACCTAACCCGAGATTGCGAATTTGAAGATATTGTTATCATTCTTTGATTAATTCATGTGGAATCCTATCCTATATTAATTGCAGCTATTTTCCACCAGTTTGTAACTAAAATGATGCTTGTTCCATAGAATTATAAATTTAGCCCTAGCTCTTGAAAAGTCAGAAACTAAAATCCTGTTTAAGCATTGAATTCTTGAGAATTTCTTGCATCTTTCAGAGTTAGGGGCTCCCATAATAATTTTATGTGTTAGAAACTCAGTTACATGTGTGTTATCAGATTCAGTAAGAAAGTCTATATACTCTATATTATTCAAAATTTATCGGTTTAGCCTTAGTTAGATTTTAGCAAACCTCCGGGTTAACAAGAATAATGTCTGCTGATCAGTTTGACTACAGTATTCTTTCGAGGTGTCAGTGGTGCCTCTTAGTTATCTAAATCAGATTCAAAATATAGATTATTTGATCCACTAGGCGGTCATGACATTCTAGTTATAGCTCTGACCAGCCCCAAGAACCCAGTTAAGTTTTTAGTTGGTTCTCTAGACGGCTATGACGCTCCTTGTTGAGAAGCTCTACCAGTCTTGGAACACCAGTTTCAAAATACGGTCCTATAATATGCTTAGGGAACTCTCAGACAGTATCCCTGAGTCAGTTATAGTCTTGGGCCCCAGTATTGAGCTATCCGCTTGCAAGTAGTAGTCATGGTAGGAATTCCAATGGGAGTAGGACTTAGCACCGAAAGGGTCGGGATTCCAACGCACCCAGGTTCTAGAACTACGTTGCCACCGTAGGTTATATTTATTGGCCTCATGGACCTAGACAGTGATCTCACTGTCTATGCCTTTATACCCTGGCAAGGTATATTAGGTCCTACTGGTGGGGTGTATACATCGGACTCCACGTCTAGCTCACGTGGTTATATGTCGGTTATAGCCTCTCCCAATAGTCAATCCAGTATAGTTTCAAAATAAGCAGCTCAGTTCAGTTTCAACTCTATCAGCTTAGCTCAGATTAGTATAGTATCTCGGACTCAGAACTTTCAGACTTAGGGCATGTTTTTGTCCGCCAGACATGGTCATCTTGACCATCACAGTTTACTTCAGATTCTTCAGTTCAGTTTATCAGTTGGTCATTGCATGTCATTTTAGTTTAGTCATCTATATATTTATCATTATGCTTCTCTCACTTACCCAGTACATTCAAAGTACTGACGCATATTTTTATGTTGTATCGTTTCATGATATATCCGCAGGTACTCAGACCCAGCGCCGTTAGCCGATTTAGTCCGGATCTCTGTATCAGCAGCAGAAGTGTGAGTTCTCATATTTCAAGGGCGTTATTTCCTTCATTTTAGTTTTATCTACTATTTTCAGTTAGACTTATACTTAGCTAGGGGCTTGTCCCAGCAACTCCTCAGTTAGATGGCTTTCAGACACAGACTTGATTTCAGATTCTCATATATTTTAAATCTCTATGTTCAGTTTTTAATTTTCATAAATGCTATTATGTATTATTTCAAAGCTTCCGCTATGTAGTTATGGTAGACCAAGGGTTGACTTGGGGTTACTTGTGACTCCAAGTACCGTGTTCCATCCAGGGTGTAGACTCGAGGCGTGACAAAACTTGTGCTCCTATGTTTGACGAGAATGAATCCATGGCAAGAGAGGGAAAGAGAAATACATGTGGGCACATGGAAGCCATGCTCCAAGCCTTTTTGGAGCAGGAGTCTAATGCAGAAAAGAATGACAACCCCTCTATGCCTAGAATCATCAACTCCTCAAGAAGAAAGCTGTGAAAGTCTAAAAGAAAAAGTGGAGGAGATATTGAGGAGCATAACAATAAGAAGTGAACAATGGGGCATATCTCAACTTGACTCTTGGGAGGAAGCTCAAAATGATGACGAAGGAGGAGTCAAGGTGAGTGTTGAAGAAGTCACAGAGGTGTGCCAATCAACCAACATTGTAAAAATGCAATATACCAAGGTTGAAGAAGTGACACTAGAGTCTCCTAATGACATCCAACAAATCACACTCAAGGACTCTAGTGCACTTGAAAAAGAGGAGGTCAAGTAAGAAGCATGCTTGAAAGGGGAGCGACTTAGACTGCCCTCTTATCATTTTTCAACATTGAACTTGGTTGAAAAAATGGAGACTGAGGAGACCAAGTCAATGGAGGAAGATGAGAAGGAAGATCAAGGTGGCTTTATCTTAGAGTATGCAATGCCAACAAGGCCAAAGCACCTCCCTCCTTTAAGGGAGAAGAAACACAAGATACAACATCCTTTGCTTGGTCCCTTGATTCTTACATCACCACCCCTCATGCAGAGAAGAAGAACGGATAAGAAGCTAGGGGTGCGATTCAAATGCTCAAAGTGGAGAGAAAAGTGGTAAAGTTGAAGTCATCGAGCCACGATGTGAACTAAGGCGCTTCTTGGGAGGCAACCCAAGTGCTTTTACTTTTTACTTTTATTTTGTTTTACTTTTTGTGTTGTCTTTGATTCTATAGTGTTTGAACAGGTGTGGAACATGGAAAACAGTGAGAGAAGAAAAAGAAAAAGGAGAGCATGGAAAATGCATATAAAACGGATGCCTCCACTGTATCAGGGAATTCTCTCACCCATTCATTCCTCATTTTGTTCTACCTTAGGTATCGAGGACAATGCATTGATTTTGTTAGAGGTGAAGTCTGAGTAGCCCACTTGTTAAGTGATGTGCGATATGGCCCTATAATAAATTGGTTGACGTCATTCTTAAGGGCAAATCATCATTACTTGCGAGTTTGTATCGCCTTTTTAGATAGTAGTATTTAAAAAACCTCTAAGGGTTTTCTTTATACTACGGTTCTTTCCCAAGGAATGATTTCTTTGTCTTCTCTTTTTGTTGTCGAAACGGGTTGGCACTTCCCAATGATAGATTGAGAGGCGACTTTCTTAAGGGAAAATTTCAAGTTTAGAGTCTTGTTGAGTCCTTGTGCACTTGTTTGAAGAGGTACCACCAATATTTCTTTCTTGGCATTGTGCATGAGTTTTGAAAAGAAAATAGGGGTATCTAAATCTGGAAATGAGCACTCTCTTATCATGAATTATATATTCTTTTATTGGCTTGTTGATTCGTAACTAGCTCGTTAAAAGTCATCCTCTTAATGTGACAAAGAAAATATGTAAACTCCTTGGATTGTGATGCCTTGTGTAGTGAGGTTTTTTTTTTCTTAATTCTTGTGTATGCATGATTGTCTATAACTCTCCCTAAGTGTGATTTAAGGCGAAATAATAGATGTGGCTGCACTTAGAACATGATCTTGGGCCATCTTTTGTTAGTCACTTCACCCAAATGACCTCCTTGAACATTAATCTTTGATAGCCAATGTTTGAGCCTTGGACCCTTTCTTTGGAAACCACATTACAAGCCTAACAATCATTTTTAATCCTTCTCTTTGGCACCCATCCTCCCGAATTACTAGTGAAAAAAAATGGGGCTTAAAGCCATGAAATGGGGAGCAATAAGTAAATGAATGTGAGATGAGGCAAAAGCCTAAGTTTGGGGATTTGCAAGAGAAGGGGGAAAAGTGAGATCTTCAATGTGAGGTAGCACCAAAATCATGATAAAATGAATGAATCGATGGGTTGAAAGACCTCAAATCTCTTTCGCTTTACTTTGCTCAGTTTCATACTTTGGGTTGGAGCACCTACCCCACAGGCACGATCAGGTCTAAATTTAGTGTGACCAGCTACAGCCACATCGGCGAGGGAAAGGAAAGGTCGCGATCCTATCTGTATGGACCAAGACCTTGTCATGAACCGGATTTGAACTGACACTTTCCAGATGCACGGTTTGGATTTGAACCTTTCTAATCATGACTTGAAAAAAGAAAGAAGAGAAAAAACTGGGAGTTAGTGCCTTCTTGCTTACCAAGAGATCCTGGCTTTCCATTCCTCTCCTTTCCGATCTAGTCTGCACGGCATGATATAATATAATATAGCGAATAAATCCATTCCACTCGTCTAATATTCAATCCAATCTTCAAAATCAATAAAAAAGCTATCATCATTAAGGAAATAGCTTTGGTTAGAAAAGCAAATCCCAAAATGGCTAAGCGGCAATCCTTACTGTGGAAGAAGACCTTGTAATTCTTCTCCTTCAATGCCAGTGGATAAGTACACTAGGGCTGGAATGCTCTTTTATCATGTATGTGGATTACTTGGTCGATATCTGATTGCACTAGTCTCATAGCCATCTCTTTAGCGTCCCTCCATTCCTTTTTGTTAACACAAGAAATCTAACTCATTCTAAGGTAGAGCTCTTAGAGTCCAACTTAAAGTTAAAGGTAGTTTTTTAGTTAAAGCAAGGAGAGAAGAAACTGAGGGAAAAATCTATGTTCTTACACGGGATGGGAATAAAGGCTACTAAGATCAGAACTCACGACCTAGGTACCAAGTAACCTTAGAATGGGGATGCCAATCTTATACAGAAAATACTGTTATATAAAGTAACCTTGTAGGGGCCTGCGTATAGCATTCTAAGATCTCAATACGAGAAAGAAATCAAACCTATAACCTCACTGCAATGGCTTGTAGACTTGCTTTGTTGTGGAAAGCTAAAGTGAAAACCTATTAGAGTTGTGGGCCTCACCCGTCTACTACTCGACCTTAAGTAACAACATTTAGGAGGATCCATCCAATAGTGGGCTTTCGGGATCAAAGAATCTTAAGAATTTCCTCTCTTACTTTCATATTTGGTTGATGAATTAAGACTGCCCCTCCATCTAAATGAAAGCCCAAGGGAATATGAAAGTTATCCACCGGATCTTGGAAACAAGGCACACAGGCCCCTGAGCTGATCTCCTTTCGCTTCGACCCATGAATCTTTCTATCCATTAATATTTATCTTAACCAAAAGGAATTCTCTTTTTCTAGTCTTGTTTCATACTAATACAAGAAGAATGCTACAAGAGGTTACTAATCATGCTACTCCTTCTATCTTCCCTCACCTCCATCTTCAACTATAAAGCGGTTTAAGGAGTGCCCTTCGCACCTTACTTTTTCTTTTAGCCTTTGTGCCCCATCCCCCAATGGTGAATTCACTCCCGCCCTTAAGAGTTATTTCTTCAAGTAAATTTTCCTTGCTAATGCTAGCTTGCCCTCTATTATTACTGTACAGAGCGGGGAAGAAGCACTACTGAAGTTCATTACTGTGTTGGATTTCTGATCGTAGATGGAGACTTCAACCTGTGCGGGGGTAGGGGGGATGTAGCCAAGTGGATCAAGGCAGTGGATTGTGAATCCACCACGCGGGGGTTCAATCCTCCTCGTTCGCCCATCAATAAATGGACTGTTTATTTCGGAGACACAAAACAAACCTAGAAAGCATTTTTTCTGCAAGTTATCCCGAGGCTTTCAAATTCATCCAAGCAATTGGTATCTGATTGAAAGATAGAAAGCATATATTCGTGTCGCCTACTTGATGAAAGCGAAAATGGAATGGCCGATCATGAATTCTATGATGTTTTTAAGACCTCACTAATCAGCCAACCACTTTTTAGTTCATAATGAATGAACCCCCGGACGAAGAAAAGATATCCCCTCCCTTTTACTAAACCATAGGGAGCCCCGAATAGTTTACTGGACAAATTGAGTTGTCGTGAAGATACCTTTCAACATTGAAAATTCTCTTCATCACGAGACTGATTGGATCTACCGTAGACACCTGAGAGATTTTCGCAAGGCAGGATAAAATAAAAGACTAAGAGGCACTGCAAGCGAGCAAAGAGTTATCATCAAAAGAGAAAGAATAGCAAAAAGGTGCTATCACTTGCATATATAAGGCTAAATGTGAAATTCACCGGCGTTATAAGGGTGGCTTGTGTTACACAAATGATGAAGATTATGAACAAGGAGAAATAAGGTGGAGTGATCTCAATAAGATGATGGGATAGTACAAGTGTGTGTAAAGGTATTAAGGAGGCTTTAGTCACCAAAAACTAAACAAATATCCTACCCTTACCCCTAGCCTTCATTATGACCCACAACTCCTAATTAATTTTGAGTGTAGCAACACTACATTAGTGGTGATATACATGAAGGACAAGCCTATGGGTCAATTTTTATGCACTTGAATTTCTTTGTGAGAGTGAGCACATTTGTCTTATCTTATGATCCCATTGTGTGAAATACTAAAAGAAAAAGGTGTGTGGGATTCTCTCTTCTTGTGAGGGGCATCATTTCCTTGGAGTACATGCTTAAAATTATTTTCAAAGAGAGGTATGATTAAGGCAAGCAGGTAGTGAACTTTAAGGCAAGCTTTGAATGTGAATTATCAATGACTTAAGATACTCTTTGAACTTATTTTGAGGAACTATGCACCTTGTTTGAATGAAATGAATGCATGCAAGATATGTTTAATGATTGTTGTTACCTATTGAAGCTTGTGCAACATGGTTTGAGTATTGAGTTGGTGTATAATGTTTGGGGTTGTCTTGACATTGATGATTTGGTGTACAACT
This sequence comes from Datura stramonium, assembly GCA_018107945.1. Lineage (NCBI taxonomy): Eukaryota > Viridiplantae > Streptophyta > Magnoliopsida > Solanales > Solanaceae > Datura > Datura stramonium. The sequence continues at coordinate 351,433 of JACEIK010000479.1, read as the reverse complement.
ACCATAGTGCCCTAAGCTTTAGCAATGTCCTCTTCTGCAAGAATATCTTGATTGGCCCTTGATGCAAAAACTTATGTATAGCATGTTGTTCATTTGCTCAACTGTAAAGAATTTCATTACTTAAGGACAAGAAATGGTTCAAGTTTTGGGGTTTGATGAGTTGAAAATTTACCAACTGATTAGGCTCCTAATCATGAGTTTTTGCTTAGTTTTCTAGTCATTTATGTGTATTTTATGCCATTTCTCTTGAATTCATTGTAGGTACCTCATGTGAGTAAAGAAAGCATGAAATCGAGCAAAACACATGGAATTTGAGAAGAAATTTGATGAGTTAACATATGAGGGAGAGGAGCCAAATATAATGGAAGATTTGAGCTCAAAATGAGGTGTAAGGACGTGCTTTGAATCGGCTAAATGTGGATCTGGAAGGGCGAGACGCGGGCGAAATGCCAAAGCTACTGCCCAGACCGGATAAACAACCGTCCCTTTGTGGAATGGCACCGGATAAATGCCCCTGAACCGCCGGTTTCCCCCACCCCCTTCCAGGCCACTGTTTTCAACAGGCCACAGTTTGGCTCTCCACGAATTTCCACCGGCGAAAAGTCGGTTCCTCGCCGGAGAGGCCGTCTAATGAAGGGTAAAAGGGTCCAAAAAGGTCTCAAAAATATCCAGAAGCTCCAATGACATTTGGGAAATGTTTTACACAAGAAAGTACAAATATATAACCTCCATTGTACACCAACCAAGAGAAAAGGAATTCATTCATTAATCAATTCAATCATATAAAATTCATCTTCTTCATAGAATTTTTAGTAGAATCTTTTCTCCATAGATTTGTAGAGTTAGGCAGTACTTTTCTTCTTCTTTTACTTTAAACCATTTTGGGTAATTCCATCATCGTTGTAAGAGCTTGTAAAGAAAATTTGTGAAGCTAATGCAATGAATGAAAGGAGAATCCTCTTGGTATCTTCTCTCTATCTTTAAATATGCTTTATTAATTTTCTAGTTAGAAGTATATTCATGGCGGGTTTGTTAATTTGATTAGGGTTTTGATAAATTGCTCTTAGATTCTTATTGAATTATATATGGGTATTGCTAGATTCATCGTTATATTATTCAATTAAGTGTAAATCTATTAGATTCTCTTCAATATATTAATGAAGATCCATTGATTATGATAGGGGTCTATTAATTCTTGCTTGATTATTTCTTGAGAGAGAAATAATTAAGTATTGGAAGATTGTGAAATTAGGCTAGAAATAGCTAAAATTGCTTTCTCATTCCTTATTGGCAACTAATAGCTAGGAATAGTGCAGTTGCTAATCCAAATCAAATCGGGTTGAGCAAAGTTGTGGCTAGAGTTTTGATAAAACTCTAGCAAGAGGTACTCAATAGGCTGAGAAGCTGAGATTACCCACTTCCCGAGATTATTTACACTTTTTAAACTTGTGAGAGAATCTAAGGCTACTCAATTCCCTATTTAATTGTGATCCCATCTATAGAATGTTTGTAGCCTCTCACTTGTGATTGCTTCAATTGGAATTTCCCCTAATTAGTCTTAGTTTAGAATTAGATAGTTATTTTCTCTTTTAATTTCCCCTCAATTTTACTCTTCAAATGTTGAACAATTATACGCTCTAGTTTGAATTAATTTATAACTCTTGAATTATCGACTCAATTCTTATGGGATTCAACCCCGACATCTGTCAGGATATTTATTTTGATACAACGACCGTTTACACTCTTTCGTAAAATAGGAGTGTATTTTGGACGTTATCATTCAGCAGTAAAATCTACAAAATGGCCTCAGAATGACTCGTCTAATGATTCGTTGGTCCCTCTAACGGGTCATGGAAGCAGTTGTGGTGATATTTCACATTGGGCTACTAGGAAGGAACTAGTCATGTAACGACTCATTGGTGTCCCTGATGGGTCTTTGTAAGTGGTCATGGGTTGGAGCCCAGGGTTTTTAAGTGGTGGCAATGGATGGTAGTAACGGGTCGTTGGAGCTAGTAACGACCTGTGGTGTCAATCGTGGGAAGGCTCTTAAGGCTTGGACCAGTGGGGGTGACGAAAGGATATGACGAGTCATTAGGTGTGGTAACAACTCGTCACGTCAGTCATTAGATAGGAGGAGCTGAAGCAGTGAGGTAGTTCTAGTGTACCTAACGAGTGGGTTCAATGATTCATTAGAGCAGTTAACGACTCATTACGTTGGTCGTGGGATGAAGGATATGAAACTGCGCAAGCAGACCAGTGCACCTAACGGAAGGTCACCATGAGTCATGGTGAGGACCAATGACTCGTGGTGAGGGTCGTGGTCCCAGGTCGATGAATTTTTCATGTTTTTCCCAAGGGTAATTTGGTAAAAATTCTATGCTCCCAGTTCTTAAGTAACGTCATTTTAAGTATTTTTAAGGGTTTTTCTAAGCCTAATCTCTCATTCTTTAAAAAAAACACTCTCTCAAACCCTTCCTCCTCTTCTCTCAAGATTCAAGGATTTCATCAAGGTGTTCATCAAAGCTTCAAGGGAAATTTCGAGCAGGATTTCTTCTACCAGGTATGCGGGTCTTTCAACAAGGATAATCTTCCATCCTTGTGCCCTAAAATGGTTTTATAAAAACCCAATTTCGACTAATCTAGAAAAACATGATCTAGGGTTTGTGTGATGGGTAATTTCTTTTACATTTTCTTGAATGCTAAAATCTAATGTGATTATGAATTAATTTTGGATATAGATTAATGGGTTGTCTTGAATTGTGGGTTAGATGATGAAAATACATGAGTATAGAATGTTCTTCATAAGTTGACTCGAACAATGAATGGGATTTTACTATTGTTCACTCGATTGTCGTAGTAACTCGTATCAATGTTTAAAATATGTGAATATCTTATGATTATCCCTAATAACCTGATTATGCCATTGATAACTATGTTGAGATGAGTTTAAAGTTTATGGGCTTGAACAATTGAAAGTAAAATATATATTATCACTATGTTTTCGTTGGAATTGATTGGATATGAGGTGAATCTATGATAATGGCCTAATTATTGCCTCTTTCTCATGAATTGGAGTAAATTATGAGATGGGTCTTATGAAATGAAAACGTATGCTTCTCCTATGGTTTTGTTGTAAATGATGAGGTATGTGTTAAATGTATGGGTTGTCCATAAATCTAAATAAATGAAGAATTGTATCTATGATAAAGTATGAATTGATCCTATGGACCATGCATGACCCTATGCTACTTGTTGAATGAGATGAATTCGAAAATTGAATGTCGTGAAGTATAGCGCATAATGTGAATCTATAGAATGCTTGTTAGTGTAAAATGTTTGAAGCAAATATTGAATTGGTTCCGTGATGATGTAAATTATTATGATAAAGCACGAGAATGATATTTCAGACTGTTGAGCTTGTGTGTAAAGTAGCCCTAATCCTTTCAAAATGAATATTGTATATTGAAAACAGTGAATGTTCTTGTCTCTGATTAGCTGTAGTAATTTAAACTAGCTCTAGCCAGCTGGGACTCACATCCCTAGTCACCAGCTGAGAATGTTTCCCCTTAGTTAGTTGGGACTCACATCCCTAGTCACCAATTGAGAACGTTTCCCCTTAGTCTGTCGGGACTCACATCCCTAGTCACCATCTGAGAACGTTTCCCCTTAGTTTGTCGGGACTCACATCCCTAGTCACCAGCTGAGAACATTCCCCTTAGTCTGTCGGGACTCATATCCCTAGTTACCAGCTGAGCATGTTGCCCTTAGTCCGTCGGGACTCACATCCCTAGTAAGCCAGTGACTCTCTATATCAGAGAACACTCTCCCTTAGACAGTCAGGAACTCTCTCTAGCCGAGAATGTTTCCCCTTCGACATTCAAGGACTCTCCCTTCGACAATCAAGGACCCTCCCTTAGACAGTCAGGTACTCTCTATGATATCAGTCACAACTTCGGACCTCTATATTGGTTCCATTTATAATATTTTGTGTATCAATCGACCTTATGTTAATGAATGTCCTTATAAAGTGGTTGTGCTAATATGTATATGTAAATTTCGTATAAGGTTGTTGTATTTCCTTTTAGTTATATTACAATTAATGTGTGTTCGATTTATTTCCTTTTTTTGTATATTTGTATGTTTCAGTTTATTTATGTTTCCTGCATACTAAATACATTTCAAATACTGACCACACACCTTTATGTGCTATATCATTTCATGATATAGATTCAGGTCTACCAACTCAGTCTCGTGGTTAGATACGCTTCGTCCTCTCTCGGCGGCTAGTGGTGATTCCTCATCTCTCGAGGATGTGATTTATGTTTTTTTTCCCTTATGTTTCAGTTTTCAGACTTTAGGAGTTAGCTGGGGGTTTTTCCCAGCAACTCATCAGTTTAGTAGAAGGCTTTCAGACTTGTCTAGACATATTCAACGTTGTATCTAAGTGTTGTTAAAAGTTGGTCTCATTGTTTCTATTAGATTCTTTCTATTAGCTTTCGCTTATTCATGATGTTGGTCGTTTCTATTGCTAAGTGTTATGCTATGATCATACCATGGGTCGTCTTGGAGCCTTTCTGGGTTCCTTGTCCCGTGTTACGGCTAGGGTGTGAACTTGGGTTGTGACAAGTGATCCAGCCTTGGTTGTTCCGGTGGAGAACATTGGGGTGAAGGACAACCTTACCTATGAGGAGGTACCAGTTGAGATCCTTGATCGCTAAGTTCGTAAGGTGGGAAACAATGAAGTATCCTCGATAAAGGTTTTGTGGAGGAATTAGCTTGTTGAGGGAGCTATATGGGAAGCTGAAGCAAATATAATGGCTAGATATCGCGTTTATTCCCTTCCGATTCCCCTCCAGCTTGAGGTATCAGTTTTCTCCCTAATACTCTATTCAAATTCATGTCAAGTTCATGTCTCTTAGTTCCATTCATGTCATTACATGTATGTATGTTTCATGAATTCAGTTCAGTCATGTATTTCAGTCCGGAGTCAGTCACTCCATTAGTTTTTAGCTTTAGTTATTCAGTTTTGAGATTGTAGTTTTTCCCTAGCCTTTCAGCATGCTTAATCTACATTTAGGGACGAATGTTCCCAAGGGGGAGATAATGTAACACCCCAAAAGTTCCTAGGACTATATTCGGGATTTGGAAATATGATCAGCAGAAAAAGTTTGAAAAAACATCTCAGAACGACTCATTATACGAGTCATGGTGTAAAGTAACAGGTCGTGGGATTGAATCGTGGTGATTTTCTGGTCTACAGGTCTTGGACCAACAAGCCAAGGTACAATCCGTTGGTTGATGTAACGACTCGTAGTCACAAGCCATGGTTACTATCTGCAGGGAAAGATCCTGGGATGACGAGTCACAGTACGACTCATAGGTCCCTGTAACGGGCTGTTGTCAGGAGTCGTTGTTTGATTTTGGTGTTCCTAGGCTAGGTAGTACGTGTTATGGTACGACTCATTGTGGGAAACAACAAGTCATGGTAAGTGACCATGGTGAGAAGTAGTAAAGTTGGGAAGCATGGTCCAGTGGCAACGGAAGGGTGTAATGACCCATTGTCACCGACACATTCGGAGGATTCCATAAACCATGTGTGATGTCTATGGTGACAACGACAGGAAATGATGCGTCACTGTGAACTCGTCCTATCTAGTCGTTGTTTGAAGGTTTGAGAATTGGGGAAAATTGGATGGTTATGATAAGTGATACCACGGGTCATGGTATGGAAGGACGACTCGTGGCATCTGACGGTGAAGTTTTTCCAGTGAAATCATTAAGGATATTTTCATAAATCCTATGCTCTTAAGTCCTAAACTATGTCATCCATTCTTCTCCTAACACCCTAATTAGAAGATCAAAGTCTCTCAAAACCTCTCAAGAATTTTTAGGGTTCTTCCTCAAATTCTCCCTAAGTGCAATTGGGCTTTCAAGGCTAGTTGTTGATTGTCAATTTCAGGAATGTGGGCTTATCAATGATGGGTTCGTTCACCTTCATTTCCCTTCTTCAAGCAAATCATGATCACCCATTCCCCAAGCCCTATTTTCGAAATTCTAGGGTTTACATTGGGTTATGAAATTCCTCCATGATTCTCTTATGGGTATAGCTGAACTGATACAACTTTATGATTTCCATGATTGGGGTTTTATGATTTCTACAATTTCTGATGAAATTATGGTCCCTTATGTTACAAGTATGATTATGAACTCTTAGGGCTAAATCACTTTTTATGAGATTCTATAATGCTCTTATGATTTCAATGCTCTCACGCCCTAAGTTATGTTTTATGATGTATGATACATGATTGTCTACAAGAATCCTTCATGAATTTATGAATTTCAAGTATGAGGATTTTCTCAATTATGTATGACTTTCATGGTTATCAGGATTATGATTATGGCCGACTCACAAGTCCTTATTTCATGTCAAGTTCACGTATTACAAGCATGTTCACTATTATTATGATTTAAACTAGCCCATGAACTTCATGCACGATTTCACAATATTGATTATGAATCATGTGCATGTTTTTGGGAGTAGTGTCTAGCACCGAGTAGGCCTGAGATTCAGGAAAACCCCGAGTCTCAAAACTACATGCCAACGTAGGTTGATATTCATGTTAACCCTACATGGTCTCTTTAGTGATCACACCATGCTATCGTTCTTTACCTTGGCAAGGCTTACGACGGATCTGCCCACTTGAGCGAGATAGTTCGGGCCTCATGTAAGCTCTATCATGATGATGTAGGTTATGAAGAGTCCTCCCATTGTTCCTTATGTTTTATGCATGATTATGATTATGATACTTTGGCTCAAGTTATGTTTTATAAGATTTCTCTTATGATTATGATTATGACTAGTCTATGAACAGTTTTTGAAAACCTTAAGCCCTCATGACTCAATTATGAGTATTACTTCATGTTTGTCTTGAAATGTGCTACTCTCATGAACTTTTATTTACTTTAATTGTCCGATTTATTTCTTCATACTCGGTACATTTCAAGTACTGACTGCATACTCTATGCTGTATCATTTCATGATACATGTCCGAGCGATTAGACTCAGCCCTGCCGTTAGTCCTACTCCCATCTCAGACCTCATTAGACCAGTCTTGTTAAGTCCTCATATGTCGAGGACATTCTCTTAGTTTATTTTTTGTATGTTATTTTAGTTTCAAACTTTAGCGAGCTAGTTGGGGGTGTTGTCCCATCAGCTCATCAGATGTTCTAGAGGCTTTTCAGATGATATATAGATGTTCCAGCTCTTGTTGAGTGTTGACTCCATTTATGTTATGTATAGATACTTTAGACTTCCGTTTATCCATGCTTATAATTTAATTCCCCCTTTTCTATGTTTTTAAGTCAAGCTATGTATGTGTCATGGGTTAGCTTGGAGTCATTCATGGTTCTAGGTCCCGTGTCTCGATCTAGAGTCCCAGCTCGGGCTGTGACATTGACTATCCCAAACGCCTATATTTCTATGGTCGTCGACTAATAATAAAGTACATATTTGATTTGTATTGACTACGTAAGATTAAGGGTATATTGCTATTCTCATTAGCGAATCAATTTCCTTTTCCTATAAGATTTACGAACAATATCTACTTTTTCTTATTACCCTTGCAACCCCCTCTTTCAAGTTTAATTAACGAGCCATAGATAGTATTTGAAAGGATACTCAACCCCTCTCACATCCCTTCATTCACATTCCTTTGGAAACTTAGAATGCAAGAAAAAACACTCCAAAAGAACCATAACTCAAAGCCTAGTCACAAATATTTCAAAAATTATCGAATCCGCGCTCCCCTATCAAAGTCACATCTGTTGAAATTGAAAGTGCTCAATCTACTGAAAATTTACCCAATCAGACCATCACGCAAGTAAACCACAAATTTCTCAAGAATTCCCAAACCTTACTGAAAATCCCAAAGATCTAAATGACCACTTATGGAAAAGGAAGAAATCGAGACTTGGGGGGAATATGTTCTTGGAAAAAAAGATGTAACTAGAATTACTACTAAAGGTGGAGAAACCTAGGAAGCTGGTCACTAGGCTGCTGAAAATTCTCATGAACTAATAGAGTTAACAAATGTTTTGTTCGATAAGGAAACGAAAGTATAGAAAAGAAGCCTGGAACATGTTATTTTTGTGAAGTATAGACATGATTTTATTGAACCAATATATAAGAATGAAGGAGGACATATTCACATGTTTCTTTAGGAAAGTATGCTGAAGGAAACAAGGCTAGCACTGAGGAAGCTGGTTCATTTTCCTCTCAATTAGCTAACACATTAAAAAATATGGATGAAAGTAAGGATGAAGGTTCTGAAAAATCTAAAGGAGAGCTTACTCTTGCTGAAAAGATAGAGATAATAAAGAAGAAATTAGTTGTTGGGATATCATCAAATGACCAGGAGAGTGGTTAGACCTAAGAACATCAAGCATGGATTCTCTCCTTCTATAGGTAAAACAACTAAAAGTAAAGAAAGATCAACTACCAATGAAGCTCTATAAAAGAGAAAAGGAAAAGAAAAACAGTAATTGAGTTTGGACTAGTTGATGAATCAGATACTATGGAATTAAATAATAATGAGAAGAAGGATAAAGTTCATCCTCCTAGAGAAGAGAAATTTAATAAGGCTTCTAGTTCTAGAAGGCTTGTTAAAAACGAATAAATCCTCAGCAGGAATAAAATAAACACATCGTGATTCTTATGGACTCATCCTAAGGGAGTAAAGAAGAGAGCTGAGAAAAAGTAAAAGGTGGATATAGTCTTAAAATAATGGGTGATTGACCATATTATGTCAAATGATCTTGATATAAAAGATTTCAAAGAAAAATTAGACCATCGGGGATAGTCTAAACTATTACTAGTCTGAACTACTACATGACTCAAATCCAATGGTCCATGAGGAGGAGGTTTGTTAGTTTAATAAAAGGTTCAAGATAATTGATGATGCCACAGTGGTGTCCACTATAAATGAAAAGAAAATAAGATTCACAGTTTGTAACATCCCAAAACTTTTGTAGACCAAATTCAGACATTGCATGAAAAACCACAGGAAACCAAAAAATTTTCTATCTCAAACGACTCCCACAACGGACCGTTGTAAGGGCATGGTTGGTAGAAGCCTTCCTTCAAGGGGAAACAATGAGAGATAGGACAACCCGTTGTTCCTAACAATGAGCCATCCTATCATCCGTTGAATCTCGAGTTTAGAGGATTACCAGACTATTCTCTAAGACAATGAGAGGGAACAACGGCCCTTTGGTTCTTCCAATGAGTTGTTGTGATGACTCGTTGTCTCCAGGCCCAGTTTCCTTACCTGTTCTAATGGGAGGTATCAACGGCCCATTGTTTCTTCTAACGGACCATTGTACCCAACTGTGGATCACCCTTGTGAACTTAGTTTCTGAACCTAGAAACCACGGCTAGCTTCAACGACTGTTGTTTTGACCAACGACCCGTTCTGAGGCCCATTGGTTCCTGTCAGCCACATTTCAGACTTAAATCCCAGGGTTACTTTTGTAATTTCCCACATACCTAGTCCCTAAACCATGTCATTTTGGGTTCATTCAGGGGTTTTTAGAAGGGGTAACCAACGGTTTCTCCATATTCTTTCTCTCATCCTCTGAAAAATCAGAACGTAAGAACTTCTTTGAAAGCACAGAGCAGGAGCAAGGGTTTGATATTCTTATCAATTCTTCTCATGGATTTTCACCAAGGTTTCTTCTACAGGTATGTGGGAATTCAACAAGGAGATTGTTCTCCCCTTGCGTCCCCTAAAACTCTCTCTCTGTTCACTATTAGTTTAGATCCGAGTTTAAGAATTTGAAGATATTGTCATGGTTCTTTGATTAATTCATGTGGAATCCTATACTACGTTAATTGTAGCTATTTTCCACCCATTTGTAACTAAAATGATGCTTGTTATAGTGAATTAGAATTTAGCCCTAACTCTTGAAAAAGTTAGAAACTAGAATCCTGCATAAGTATTGAATTCTCGAAAATTGCTCTTAACTTTCAAGGTCAGGGGCTCTTATAATAATTGTATGTGTTAGAAACTCAATTACATGTATGTTATTCAGATTCAGTCAGAAAGTCTATATACTTTGTATTTCTCAAAATTGTCAGTTCAGTTTCAGTCAAAGTACTAGAATATTCAATGTTAGTCAGAAATGTCAGCTGATCAGCTTGACTATAGAATTTCTCGAGGTGCCAGTGGTACCTCCTAGATATCAGAATCAGAATTCAGTATTGGTCCACTAGTCAGTCATGACATTTTAGATATATAGCTCTGACTTGCCCCAGGACCCTAGATCAAATTTCAGTTGTTCTTAGACGGTTACAACGCTTCTAAATAAGCAGCTCTTACCAGTCTAGAACCCAGTTTCAAAATCTGATCCGATAAGACTCTCAGGATACTTGCAGTTATACGTCCCTGAATAGTCTTGGACCCTAGTTTCGAGCTATCAGCCTAGTAGTCTAGTATAGGTTTTCTAGTGGGAGTAGAACTTAGAACCGACCGGACCGGGGGTCCAGTGCATCCAGGTTCCCAGAACTACGTTGCCAGCGTAGGTTACAGTTACAGATTATTGGCTTGAATGGCCCCAGACTTTTATGATCACCCAGTTCATGCCTTTATACTCTGGTAAGGTATATTGGGTCCTATCGGTGGGGTGTATACATCAGACTCCACGTTTAGCTCACATGGTTATATGTCGGTTACAAACTCTCCTACTAGTCAGTTTAGCTCATTCTCAGATTTCTTAGTTCAGTTCAGATCAGTTTAGTGCAGTATCTCAGGCTTAGTATTTCAGACTTAGGGCATGTTTATGACCATCAATCAGGGTCATTATTGACCATATTAGCTATATTCCAGTTGTATCAGTTTTCAATATTTTCAATTGGTCATTTCATGTCATTACAGATCAGTTACTAATTATTTTATACTATTTATATCTCTCACTTACTCAGTACATTCAAAGTACTAATTGTTTTATACTATTTATATCTCTCACTTACTCAGACCCAGCACCGTTAGTTGATTACGTTCAGGTCTCTCTATCAGCAGCAACAATGTGAGACCTCGTATTCTGAGGGAAAATTTTATTCATTTCAGTTTCTTTATTGTTTTCAGCTAGACTTAGAATTAGCTGGGGGCTTGTCCCAGCAACTCCTACATTAGATGGCTTTTAGACCAAACTTGATTTCAGACTTTCAGATATTTAAAATTTGTATGTTCAGTCTTTAGTTTTTCATTAATTCTTTTATGTATTATTTCAAATTTCTATTGTACATGTTTACTCAGAATACCAGTGTATGATAGACTAGGGGTTGACTTGGAGTCACTCGTGACTTCAAGTACCGTGTTACGTCCAGGGTGTAGGCTCGGGGCGTGACAAAGTTGAAGACTTAGGAAACATTCTCAATGTACCTTTTTTTGCCTATGATGAGTATTTCAAGAAGAAACGGGTCGAATATGGACTTGAAAAAGTAAGGTCTATTTGACAACTATGTTTGGACAAGGAAAAGATGTTGAGTTATCAAAAAAGTGTTCAAAGAGGAAATGGCTCCTGCTCATAAATTTTTGTTTGGGGTAGTAAATAAGTGAATTCTATCTATAGTAGAAAGAATAAATAAGGCAAAATCCATGGATATAATTGTGATGGATGCACTTGACGAATAAGAGCTAGTGAATTTTCTTGCCTTAATAATAAAACATATGGCTAGAGTTATAGAAGGATCACACTCCTTACTTTATGGGTTTTGGCAGACCAAACTATTCATCTATTTTGAAATTTCCCTAAGTGTTGGGAAGAAGGGAGGGAAAGAAGATATATTAATCAGGATTATACTAGAAGAGCGTGACCTTCTTTCCAAGGGAATAGGTTATAAGAGCATAGTGTGGTTATAAACCTACTGGAAAAACTTGCTAAAGAAAGAGAACAACTGAGGATGAAGTCTTAAGAGCTGAGAGTACTAGATTATCAGCTGCATTTTGAGATGAACAAAAGGCTTCAATTGAGAGAATTGAGTAGTTCATGAGCCACTTCCCATCCTTATCCTTCACCAAAAAAGAACCTATTTATTAGTTTTAGTTCCCTCCCATGTCCTAAGAAAGTCTTGTTTCTTTTTAAAGGTTTATGTTTTTGGGATCCTAGTACTGTAGTCACTGGTACATTTATGTAACTATATGTTTGAAAAGAATCCATAGGACTCTGCTGATACATCAATGAAAATTCCTTTTTTGGCATTACTTATTTCTCTTTTGTTATTATTTACTTTTAATTGTTATTTAATGACATCAGAGAAACTATAGGAAAATACTCTTACTTTTTAGTAATGTCAAAAGGGAAAACTAGGAGAAGTTCATATACCATTTATGTTTTGATGTGCTAATTTGTAAAGAAAGAGGTTCTTAAGAATAAAGAAACTTGGTTACACATAAAAACACTAGACATATTTAGGACTGAAATAAGCAGTCAAAGAACTTGGTTTGTACATTGATGATGAAAATATATTTTGAAGAAGATATATGAATATGATTAGGTTGTTAAGCATAGTCATTTATAGGGTTGAAATGAGTAAAAGGTGAGTACCTGCAGATGATTAAGTGAGCTTATGGATACTACATAGTCAAGCAAACCTAGACATCTAGTGGGTTGTAATGGGTACAAGGTAAAATCTATATGGACAGATACAAGCTTAACATCTTGTTAAAGTCTACTTACAATGAAGAAAACTTGCAAACCTTGTTCAGGAAGACATTGGACTAAAGCAAGATTACAAACCTTGTTAAGGTTAAGAAGGGAGATTGAAGTAAGCTTACAAACCTTACCGAAGTTAGATGGTAGTAGAAATCAAAAGCTAGATCAATAATGGAGTTGGTTATTAGTGGGGAGATTGTCAACATGTGAGTTTTTTAAGGGCTAGAAGAGAATATAAAGATTGATGAAGTTGGATAAGAACACATGAAAAAGAATGAAGCTATTATGGGTTTGTCATTATGAAAAAATAAAAAATTGTTGAGTTGCTTTGACCTAAATCTAATTCAATATCATATGGTAATTTGATTGTTTATAAATATTATACAAGTTAAAAATTTTAGAAAGATGGAAAATGAATTATAAGAACTAATTCCTTATCAGATCTCTGGAAGGAACTCATAAAGATGGCAACACTATAAAGGAATTGCTGAGAGAACCTTCCTTCAGATGGATTGGAGATTGTTTAGTTGATGTAAGAAGAAGTTATTCCACATGCAGAAAAATCCTTGAAGAATTGTAATTAGCCTTATTCAATTCTATAAGGAGCTGGAGTTCAAGATATAGAAAGTTATCATAATTGAACAAAAAGAATTACCTGCAAATTAGGAGATGTTTGGCCGACTCCAAACCAAACCAAGCCAAACACAAATTGTATTCTTAGAAAGTCTTAAATCAAATATTGGTTGGATTGAAGAAACATAAATGGTTATTATGGACCTCTATATAAAGGATTACATTTATGCTTTGAAGACTTATCACAAAGAGAGAAACTTGAGACATAGAGCAAGATCTATATGAGAGTCTGCCAGAAGAAGGGATTAAACTACAAGAACATCAAAGAACATGTTCATATCAAGATTTATAAATTCTATTCATGAGTTATAATCGGTAGGTTCATGTGATCAAAAACTATACCTTGATTATATTTATAATGAATTGTTGCAAGTCTTGTTTTGTTTTGCAGAGAAACTTAATTAACTATGTAGAGTCATTGAACAAGTTTGATAAAGAGCCAAAAATTAGGAAGAATTATTGAGAATTAGGGTAGGGGATGTAGGAGTTAGTTTCTTTGGTATACAAGTAATTATAATGTAACGACTCATCCAATCGTTATAGAGCCTTGATGACGTTGGTGGAAGAATTTAAAATTTTTACAAGCCTGATTTTATTTTCGAAATGAAAGTAAATTATGTTTGTAAAGTGAAATGGGTTGAATCAAAATCTAATGGACCCAGGAGACAAGGCCGCTGAAGCGGATGCTCCTTCACCATAACAGGATCGCTCAGCGAAAAAGTTCTCGCTGCAGTGGATGAAGCAGATCATAACTCTATATTTTTTAACTCTTAAGAACCAGATCCTATTGTAACAAGGATTAGTCATTAAAAATGTCCAGGAATAAAATTGTGGTTATTCTAATGAGAAAAAGAATAGGGTGGCTAGATAATGTCAAGGATTCCACCATCCTGCCTGATGATTCTCTGCAAGAACATCAGACTCGAGACAGGAACGCAACTCTATCATTTCTTGGAAATAGCTTGGTGCCCAGATAGGTTATAGCTTACCTTTGTGTTAGACTTTATTTAGTGAATCATATACGTGTGTATTGTTGATGTACAATTGATGAGGGTAGGAGGAACTTAAAATATGATGACGTAATATAAGTTTTGGAGTAACGTAAATATAAAACTGGAGAGATAATCCTAAATATAAGGATACATTGAAGGGTGAAACCTAGTTGATGATTAACAGTGGGGGTACACTTTCGATGTTATATTCTTGATAATATGTTCTTGATGTTATATCCTTGATAACATAGTCTTGACATTATATTCTTGGTAGTGTATTCTGAAGGTTATGTTCATGATAGTATATCCTTGATGATGTTCATGACGCTATATTCTTGATGGTATAATTTTGATGGGATATTATTTTCTTTTTTGTGTGTGTGTATTGTGATAATATGATAGATATTACAAACTCATTTATTATGGATGAGAGCATAAAAATGGTGGTACAAATTAAATACCTTAAAAAAAGAATCTGAAGTAAGGAAAGAGGGGGTATTTATGAGGATCGTGGTTTAGTGGGGTTGAGTAATTAAGTCTAGGTTGTAATTGAATGATTATTATGCGTTGATGTAATTCCTTAGTGAATAAGCATGTTAATAGGACGATGATGGGCCTGAGTAATTTGCCTTGAAATAGGAATTGTAGGATTATTGTGATGGTTAACAATGAAAGGACTTGATTATGTGATAGGTTCTTATGTGAAAGGGTTGCAAAAGTTGAACTGACAAATTGTGAAGGTTACCTTGTGTATTTAATTAGTTGTGAAGGATGATTGAGACTTTACCACTTATTAAATAACTAAAAAGATAGTGGGTTACGGTTCACGAGGATCAGACTTTATTTAATGATTTGTATGTGTGTAACACCCCAGAACTTTTCTAGACCAAACTCAGACTTTGTATGAAAAACCAGAAAGCACCAGAAAATTTTTGTCATAGAACGACCCAGACAACAAGTCGTTGTCACCCGTAATGGACCGTTGTCAGAGTCATTGTCTGTCCTACAAATTTCTTTTCGGGGACCAATGAGGCATAGGATGACCTATTGGAAGGAGTAATGAGTTGTCCTATTGTCCGTTGTATCCTAGGTCCAGAAACCTGCCAGACCTCTCCCTGAACCAACGAGTGGGACTAATGACTCGTGGTTCATACCAACGAGTCATTGTTTCCACCCGTTTCCTGAACCAGTAAACCTTCAGGTCAAGATATTGTTGACCATGAGCAGACACAACGACCTGTTGGTTTTACCAACGGGTCGTTGTCTCGTCTGTAGCAGAGGAGCTAAGTTTTTCCTTCTAGTAACAATGGAAGATACCAATGACCCATTGGTTCGTCCAATGAGTCATGGTCTCCTTCCATTGCCCAATTCATTGAGCCCTGTTTCTAGGCCCAAAACCAATGACTGGTCCCAACAAGTCATGGTGTCAACCAACGATTCGTTATGCGACCCGTTGGTCCCCTGTCGGACAGTTTTTAGATTTTTCTTCCAAGGTTATTTTTATAACTTCCCACCTTTTTAATCCCTACACTACATCGTTCGGGTTATATTCAGGGGTTTTAGAGGGGTAATCGTCGTTCACTCTTCATTCCTCTCATTCCCTCAAAGGTCAGAATGTAGAACTTAGTCAGAAAGCATAGAGCAAAAGCAAGGGTTCGACTTTCTTCTCAGATCTTCCCAAGGGTTTTCTCCGAAATTTTCACCACTAGGTATGTGAGAATTTAACAAGGGAATTATCCTTCCCTTGTGACCCAAAACCCATTTAAATTTTCTTATTAGTCCTAGCCCTGAGGTTTCAAAATTTAGAAATCTTTCAGTCAGAATCCGATCAAGTTCATATGGAATGTTGTTCATATTGTTAGCTGCTATATTTCCATTACTTAGAGATCATATCGATACCTGCTTCCTGTAAATAGGTTTTAGCCCTAGCTCTTGAATACAGTAATTAGAATCTTACACAATTGATTAGTTATTCATGTTGCTTGATTCTATTAGTGTTAGAATTCCCATATTATTAATATTAGTTGAATTCTCAGTCAGTTGCATGTTAGTCGAGTTTCAGTCAAAATATTAACATTTTCGGTATTTTTAGAAATGTCAAGCTGATCAGTTTGACTATAGTCTTTCCTTGAGGTGTCAGTAATGCCTCCTAGATATCAGTTATCAGAATCTGTATTAGTTATTAGTTAGTTCTACAGAAAGTTACAACACTTCCAAATAAGTAGCTCCGACTAGTCTTAAAACACCAGTTATAGTATTCGGTCCGATAAGACTCTCAAGGTACTTCTAGATAAGTCTCCCTGACTTAGTCTTGGGCCCCAACTTCAAGCTATCAGCTTAGTATAAAAATTAGGTTTATCTAGTGGGAGTAGTACTTAGCACCGAGCAGACCAGGATTCAACGCACTCAGGTTCCCAGAACTATGTTGCCACCATAGGTTATTTTTTCCCTAATGGGTTCAGATTTATGATCACCCAGTTTATGTCTTTATACCCTGGAAAAGTATATTGGGTCCTACCTATGAGGCATATACATCGAACTCCACATTTAGCTGACGTGGTTATATGTTTGTTATAGACTCTCCCACTAGTCAGTATAGTCTCAGTTCAATTCAGTTTACTCAGCTCAGTATCTCAGATCCAGGACATGTCTATAACCATTAGCTAGGGTCATTATTGACCATAGCAGTTATATTTCAGTTGTATCAGTTTTCAGTATTTCAGTTGGTTATGTCATTTCAATTAAGTTACTTGTTCTTTCATGCTTATTATATCTCTCACTTACTCAGTAGATTCAAAGTACTGACGCATACCTTCTATGCTTTATTGTATCATGATACAGGCGCAGGTTCTCAGTCCCAACATCGTCAGTAGTTTCCCTCTAACGGTATCAGCAGCAGCATCTGGTGAGTCCTCATCTTTCGAGGACGATATTTATTTTCAGTTAGTTACTTTCAGTTAGATTTAAGAGTTAGTTGGGGGCTTGTCCCAGCAACTCATCATTGAGTAGATGACTTTTAGACATAGAAATAGATTTTCAGTATTGTATATTAGATGTATTGACTCTTGCCAAATCAATTTTCTTAAATGGTTTTATTTACTTAAAGCTTCTTCTTATGTTTACTCAGTTTACCAGTGTTATGATAGACCGTGTGTTGGCTTGGGGTTACTTATGACTCCAAGTACCGTGTCTCGTCAAGGGTACAGACTTGGGTCGTGACAATGTGTAATGAATTGTTGAATATGTTTAATTGGTCTTTGGACACTGATTATAGTAGAGATTATGATAATCTAGTTATGCTTTGTGAATAAACTCTAAGATGTATAAATGGTGATTGTTGTTGTGAATTTTAAGGGCAATTGTGATAATTAAGTTGTACTTATGAACTGTCATATGAATTGACTAATTGATAGCATATTGAATATGTTGATGGATAATATGTTTTTCTCCTTAGATGAGTGGCTCATGTCTGAGGTGAGTATCCGAACAACCGTA
The DNA here is from genome assembly GCA_018107945.1 of Datura stramonium. Taxonomy (NCBI): domain Eukaryota; kingdom Viridiplantae; phylum Streptophyta; class Magnoliopsida; order Solanales; family Solanaceae; genus Datura; species Datura stramonium. The sequence goes on along the minus strand of JACEIK010000479.1, from coordinate 333,602 downwards.
AATGAGATTGATCAAGTATACATACATACTTTGAGATGAGTGGCTTATGCCCAAGATGAGTATTCGAGAAAGCAGACTGATATGAGTGGCTCATGTTCAAGGTAAGAATTCGGACGAGCAGATGAGTGAGAGTGGTTTCCACACTATTATAGTATATGGATTTCTAGAGTCCCCTGCAGGTTATGACCAGAAGGGTAAACATAAGACCCTTTGGTATGTGTGTACTGATGTGTTCAGTTGTGTGTATACGTACAGTTATGTTATGATATACATACGACTATGTGACAAATATTGGAGATAGATATGATACTGATATGGGTACACGTGTGTTAAATAGTGTATACAAATATTCAATGATATAAAAAAAGGAGACAGGTCCATTTACCTGTGTGTTAGTGTGCAGATGATCTGGTTGCATAATTGTGTCTTACTTATATTTTAAGCCTGTGATGTCTTGTGAATTTATCTATTAAAGTATTAATGGTTGTGATCTAGATTGTTGAATAATGTATTTTCATGTTATTGTTGGGGTGGTATTGACTATGGGAGTATTTTTTGTTAAGAAGAGGAATGGAATGTATATTTGTGATATGAGGTAAAAAGGAAATTGATATTTAATTGAGTGTATCTTGATATAGTTTTTGAAAGAATTTAGACCATATCAAATTAATGGTGTATTAAGAAATAAAGGTTGTTAGAAAAGTCGAGTTACTTCTTAGAGCAGTAACGCTGCAACAGTAGAATTTTAGTTGTTGCGAGACCACACAACATTCAAGTAACTGCTACAGCAAGGCCTAAATAGAATGCAGGCCAGTCTTATGGCTAAGAAAGGGTAATGGATTGTTGGGTGTATTGCTAAAATTATATGAGTGATAGAGGAAATGTGATAGAGCTATGAATTTAATCGAGTAATTAATTGCATATATTATTTCATGCTATTGCGTGAACTAATTTTAATCATCTGATGATGCCTATCAGTAGATATGGTGTTCTGATATTGCTCTTACTATGGCTTTTTGGGTGTAGGTTGTAGAAGATTTGAAGTTTTTATGATCGAAGTGGTGGTATTCAGCATCAGCTTCGATATTCTTTTTTGCAGGCGAAGCTGTCTCTTTTATTATAGTACTCTGATTAGAGCTCTTATACCTGTCTAGACTAGATCTTTGGAAAGACTCGATTTTGAAAACTTTTGATGTATAATTGTGTTGAATTTAAAGAAATAAATTTATGAAAAGATGGTTATCTATGAAATGATGATTATACTCAAATAAGGTTCAGTTATATGGCATTAATACTATTTTAAAATTTTTATTTATAAAGGGATTCTCCTATTGAACTAGAATCGTGTAGGTGGCCGCATGATCTATCAGTTTGGGTAATGTCATGTAACCTTAAATGTCTCTCGTGTTATAGTGGAGAGCTTAGGAAAATTCTATTGAAGATAGGTTGTGTTTTTTCCTCTATTGAGCATGGAGTTCTCCATGTAAAAATCATTGTGTTGATTTACTTTTCAATACTTTACCTTCTCGCATAGTTATTGAAACAACTCGATTCTTTCAGGTGTAGGTCACAACAAACTAATAACTACAACATGTGATTAATGAAGAATAACGGAAGGAAAATTAGTAGTAACTTTCTTAATATAATATGAATGTGGAAATGTCAATATAAAGCATAAATGTAATGACTTGTTAAGTCATTTTTAGTTTTATAACCTCTTTCTCTATTTAAAACATCCCATATGTTCATTAAATATTTTATAACTTATGGATATGGGTGGAATGGTCCCTAAGGGCTCAGGTGTTTTTCAAGATGCTTGAACCTAAACTACAGAATCAAAAAATTAACAGTTGACAAATGTTAAAATTTTGGGTTAACTTACTTGAATTTAAGGTTTGAAAACATCACATGATTAGATGTTTGCAGGATAAAAAGTGATGGGTTTTCACTCATTTGGGGCTTAAAAGAGTAAGTGTTGCTAAATCGGACTCTGAAGGAACAAGTGTTAAGATAAAGGGAGGCTGGCATCGAGCAGAAACTCCACCGCACAAAGCTGAGCGACGCGTAGGGCAGGCACCGCACAAGGTCGTGCGACGTGGACCCCAGTTGTCCAACACAAGATCTACAAAGTCGAATCCCAGTTTATTCTACTACTATAAATACCCTCAGTACATTTTTCATTATTCATTAGCAGATAATTCGCATATTATTCCAAGGGTGAAACACATTATTGTTAAGGGAAAAATATCAAGTTCTTGTGATACTATTTAGCTTTCAATATTTTGCAAGAAGTTTCATATTATTGTAAGTGATTATCATGACTTCTTATAAATATTATGTTATTGTTTCTTCAAACATGAGTAGCTAATTTCTCTATCTAGAATTGTGGGAACCATAATGGATTAACGGAAGTAGGTAAATAAAATAGTAATTCTTGAATGGTGAAATTGAGTGGATTATTATTCTCTTTGTTTTAATTAGCTTTAGCAGTTGCAAACATTGGAAAGTGTCTGTATCATCAACTTTCTTGACCTTAAATTTAGTAAAAGAGAATAACAATGAAAATTTGAGGTTATCCACCCTCATCTAATTGACTTGATCTCTAATCGAGGATAGTTAGTCCAAGACATGAAAAGGACAAAATATGAACACCTAAAGTCCGAGAGGATTTAGAGTGAAATTCATCTATGTAGGCCGAGAGACGTTAGCTGAACTTAATCATTAGTCTTACATAAAATTTACCAGAATAGATTACTAATAAAATAAGCCTACTACATTATGAAATCATGAGGAACACAGTCCTAGTTTCTTCTCATAAATTTGACATAAACAAACTCTTTGCTTAAAATACTTTTCCTTTTATTGCAACCCCCCTATGAAATATTGACTACCGATTGATTTACTCACTGTTAACATATTATTTTTGATCTATTCCTTGTGGGTTTGACCCCAACCTAGTTGGATTTCTATATTTATCAGCGACTGCTTTATACTTCATTGCGAGGTGTAATTTGGGTGTGATAAAATTTTAGCGCCATTGCTGGGGAATATGGTTTAAATAGTTAAATTGTGTTTAAATTCTTCTTGTAGTCTTTATTTTCTACTTGTATCACTTTATTTATTTTTTCTTGTTTTTGTTTTTTGTCTTGTTTTGTTTTTTTTTCTTTAGTTAGTTTTTATTTTTATTATGGCATCATGAAATGAAAAGAAATTTGGTGGTGGTAACCCATATCTTAATAACCCATGTCCATATTATGGAGGATTCCATTTTTGGCAAGATTGTTAATAAGCCCTCGGAAGCGAGATGTGTGCACCTTCTCACTTCTATGATGGATATAATCTCACTTTATATGATGGTTAAGGTAGACATTGGGGTGATTATCCTAATTATTTCTCTTATCAATCTAGTTGCTATAGCAAAAATGCTAGTGTAGCTTTTGAATTTGACAGGAACGATTCAAAATTTTTTTGGAGCAGGAGTCTAACTTGGAGAAGGATGCGACTCCTCAATGCCCATGGAATTGTTTACTCCCTAAGAAGACATCGCTGAAGTAGAGATTTCAAGCACAAAGGATGAGCCAAAATATCTTTATGACCATAATGAAAATTGTGGAATTGAAGAAGAGCAAAAATTTGAAGAAGAAATATCTAGTTCTCAAATGGAAGAAGTTGAGGAGATATTGAGAAGCATAACAGGGAGGAGTGAACAATGAGGCCGGTGCCTAAGTAACTGATGAGAAAAATTTCAACATAGTGATGAGGAAATTATCAAAAAGACGGATTTTTCCATAAGAGGATTTTTACAAACCTTACAAAATTCCCATCAAGAAGCAAAACTTGACCAGGTAGAAATTGTGACTGACAATTTGCTATCGAAGCAAGATCAACAACTTAGAGTATATGGGGATCACCATAAAGGCATTTCACGGTTGCTAGAAGACTTCTTAAAAGTGCATGCTGAGCAATGTCAAGAAATAGAGCTATTGAAAATTGCTACCAAAGAATTGGAGGTCAAATTAAACAATGCTACGATTGAGGCATGCAAGGTGAAACATCAATTGGTCACGAGTAGTGATTGAGTCAGCTCCCAATGAAGAAGAGGTCAAGATTGCCTTTGAATATCAAAGAGAGATTTGCCAACCAACCAATTCAACAATAATGTAAGATGCTGAAATTGAAAAAGTGACACTAGAGTTACAAAGAAAAGTACATCAAATCATTTTTGAGGACTATAATGCATTTGAGAATGAGGGTGTCACGAAGGAAACATGCTTGAAAATAGAGTGACTTAGACCGCATTTCAATCATTTTTCAACATTATGCTTGGTTAACGACATGGAAATTGAGGCAACCGAGTCTATGGTGAATTTTGGAGAGGAACATCAGAGATGCTTCATTTTAAAGTTTGTCATGCCAATAGGGCAAAATTACATCTCTCATTTAAGGTCCAAGAAGTGCAAGATGCAACATCTATTGCTTGGTTCCTCTATTTTTACACCACCACCCCTTGAGCAGAGTAGAAAATTAAAAAAAAATAAAGGTGCAATTCATAAGTTCAAAACAGAAAGAAAAGTGGTAAAATTAATAATGTCATGCCACGACGTTAAATTAAGCGCTGCTGGAAGGTAAGCCAAGGTAATTTAGTGTTATTTTCTATTTCTTATTTTTTTGAATTTGATATGTTTGTTCAAGTGTGTAGGAAAGAAATTATAGGTACAAAGTTGGTTTTGGGACATAAAAGAGCACGTGAGATGCACATGCCAGACTCTGCATGGAGATGCACGACACGGAGTGTTGATGACTCAATAAAGAGTGTGATGTGGTGTGCTGATGGCACATTGAGAACCATGAAGTGATATGGGGGGAAGCTGCTTATGCCCCCATGGATGATGAGGAGTAGGATTAGGGAGTTCTTCTTTCACCCTTTTACTTGTATTTTAGCATTGAGAACAGTGCTATTGATTAAGTGTGGGGTGGAGAAATTGAATTTCCATGTATACTTTAATTTTTAAAACTATTCATGGTCCTAAAAATCTTGTAGTATTTTGGTATGTTTTTGTTGGGTTCCCCTGGTTTTCATTTTTGATACTTTTTCGGTGGATAGTCCATTAGAACCGACTAGAGTGTCTAGATTTTTTTAGTCATATCCATGACTTTTTCTGATGATGGATGGATGATGACCATCTTAAGGGTAAATTAGTCATTGGTAGGAGAGAAAGAACTTATAACCTTACGAATGGTAAGCGCTTTACTCAAGATATCATTGAGACTTTGTATGAATTCACTCAAAAGGGCATGAAAAGATAAAAATATTTAGACTTTTTAAACTTGATATGCTTGAAAAATTAGGCTTAATAATATGAGATATTCAATATGGATATGTGTGTTTATGTAATCTTGATCGCCATTATTGAACCATTTGTGCCATTATGTGTGTGAGATTTTGCATATACTTCATGCTTGCATATTGATGTCTAGAACTTGCCTGGTGTTTATGCTAGGGAGATGAGAATGTTGAATTTAAGAAGTGATATAGGCATTTCTTTGGTACCCTATTTGTATCTAATTTCACCTACCTGATGTGATTATCTAATTAGTTATTTTGAGCCTTAGCCTATTCTTTTGATAGTCGTATTACATGCTTAATCCATTTTTTTCTATTGACCTATATTTGATCCAAATGACTCTTAGAGAACTTTTATTGAAAGTTTTACATAAAAGGAGCACAAGAGAAAAAAGGGGGAAAAGCTAAAGTATAGAAATTAAAAGAAAAGAAAGGGTGAAAAATGCAAAACAAATAGGGTGATGTTAGTGGAGAAAGAAAAAGAGAACAAGTTTAAAAAATGAATGAATGAACAAGAATGAAAAGAAAAAATAAGAGAAAATGAATGTGCTTAATGTCAAGAATTTCCTACTAGTCACCTAAAGTTGTAAATTGAAAATAAAAGGGTGGTATAAGGAGAAAAATAGGAAGATTGAAGAATGTGCTAGATAAGTGAAAGAGTTGTGAAGTATTAAAGTGCTTAGGGAGATTATCCACTATCCTGGCCAAATAGTCCTACCCGTCCCTTAGACTAATTACAACCATCTGAAGTCCTAATTGATCCCAAATTTGATATTTTATATTAGTGGAGTATCTACACTAAGGGCAAGCTTATGGGTCATCTTTTAAATGCATGTAGAGTTCTTTGGTATAGTGAACGATATTGTTTTATCTATGCCAAATCAAAAATGTAATCTATCATGTGAGTGAAAGGTAATCCCTCTAAATATTGAGGGTTTGGTGTATTTTTGATTGCTTATCATATGTTCATGTTGGCCCAAATATATCTTGTTGAATTAGTTTTTGAAGCTAAGTGATTTCGGCATATGGCCTTTGAATGTTAATCCTATATACATATTGAGTAGATTGTTGGAGCTTGATTGAATTGTCCAATGGACCTTAGTGTAAGTAGACCTGTTTGTAAGGCGAATTTTGTATGTGAAACCTAATTGGGGAAGTAGGAGATTGTTTGAGGATGAACAATAGTTTAAGTGTGGGGTGGTGATATTGGATGTATTTACGCACTTATTGTCACACCCCACCTTGGGAGGCATGACTGACACCTAATGCCATACTAGAATCTGGGCTGACCTGGATGGGCATATGCACCTCTAGGTCCTACTAGTGACTCAAAATCAAGAAAAAAACTGCTATATCTCGGCTATAAACACAGCCTCGGGCCGACAAGGCCACGCAGCACCTGTAACAGAAAACAGCTAACCCAGCCAACATAACAATAAAAGGGATCTTATGCGGGCCGACAAGACCACTGTGCTGTCTAGTTATAAAAGTAATGAAAATGAGCAGTTGTACTAGGCCCCATATGGCCAATGCATAAAATAAGAAATACATGGACCCCACATAGCCAACAGCAACCAACTAACTAAATATTGTAGTCTGCAAGCCTCTAAGAGTGGAATAGTGGTCGGGACAGGGCCCCGAGCTACCAAAAACTATACAACAAAAGAGAAAACTCCCACTACCTGGCAACTCCGAACGAAAGAAGCTGACCAATCTGCTGACTCCGAATAGCTACTAACGGAGGTCCTAAAACCTGTCTTTCTAGACCTGCATGCAAGTATGCAGCGCCCCATAGTTGGGCGTTAGTACAATATGTACTGAATATGTAAGTCGGTAGTAAAAAGCTAAATAGAAGCTGATAAAGACTAAAAGTAAGTGGAAAGAAGGGGCAGAAGATAACCTATAGATTTCTTATCCATAACCTGCATCTAGTAAATCATTACACGTATATGAGCTGAAGTCGTACAACGATACATTCATAAGCTATAGCTAACAATCAAGTATACAAAACAAGAACCTAACTTGGCCCCCATAAGCGTGGAAGGTACAAGCAACACAATAATAACCTACCTAGGCCCCCATAAGCCTCGGCAGGTGCCAATTAGTCTATATACCCCTATTGGTACCCCTTAGGCCCTGCAAGTAACTATAATTGTATCTAAGCCATTTGGGCTTCTGTAACTGTATTTGAGCCATCTGGGCTCCTGTAACTATATGTGAGCTGTTTGGGCACCTATAACTGAATATGAGTCGTCTGGGCTTCTGTAACTAAAGATGAGCCGTCTGGGCTCCTGTAAGTGAATATGAGCTATCTGGGATCCTGTAACTGAATATGAGTCATCTGGGCTCTTGTAACTGAATATGAGCAACTAAATTCAGACCTTTTCGCCCTATAACCGTACCCCGAGCACATGAGGCTATATGAAGGGTATGAGATGCCAATACGGTGTAGAAGAAGCCCATAAGTGTATAGACTTCAATATGGCCCCATAGGCTATTCAGTAGCTCCGTAAGTAATATAGCATCATAGCTCCACAAGCAATCTATATCTCCATAAGTATTAGCAGCATCATAGCTCCGTAAGAGGTTTATAGCTCCGAAAGCAGTTCGTACATCTAGAAACCTCTTAGCCATTCATGGAGATAGGCGATATGAAATACAATCTACCCCAACTAGGGACACTATGTTACAATCTACAAATCTAGCCATTCGAAAGGTGTATCTGGCCTCTGGAATAGTCTCTATATAGCTTCCAACAAGCACACCCCGTGTGCCTACACTTGACCAGAGGGTCCTGGCAGTGATTATAATCTCTACGGCCTAGCCAGACTAGGGCGAGGTATGGAATGGTTTAAGCAATACTCTGAATGTCATGCTAGGACAACGGTAGCTCACAAGAGAACGTAAGGTTGTAGGTGACCAACTATTTAGTTCTCCTGCTTAGAACGACTACAGGGCTGCTACTAATCGGACATGCTTCTGAGTAGTCAGCCCTAACCTTCCACCGGAAACTTACTATAATACTTAGCCTGAAGGTAACACTGTACTACTATAGGTCTAGATCCTTAGACATCAACTTGGTTTGTTCGAATTTCATATGACTTCTCTGGGCGATTCATAGCCTCGTAGGTAGGTTTATCTGGACCTAGCCACTCACGGCAACCTATACCTAAGTATCTATAAGAGCAGGCTGGGGAGTTGGCTGCAAATCCAACTACTATTGAGATTCCCTCCTTACGGTACCCACGGGTCTATCTGACTTGCACAACTGAGATGACTTCCTGGGCGACCCGTATGATAAGCACTAAGCCAACTGAAACTAAAATTCGCTGACAGTAGCCACCTATATGGCAGGCTATCACTCAATTTACTAGGAAACTCTAGTGCCGCTTCTAGGGTAAGACCTTCCTATCAAAATTCTATCCCTGGAGGCGTCAAGGTGCGCCAATGGCCTATGGGTGAGCTTTACTGACCATAAAGGCGCCAAACTAAAAGTTATATCGACTGGCTACACCTTATGTTGTCCAACGTACCAAATCACGCCCAACAACAAACCATAACCCTCTAAGGCCTTGGCATGACAGCAAAATGTAATGCCCCCAAAACTCAAAGACTAGATCCGGGACTTAGAGTAGAGAAAACTAGAAATCTTCAGAAATTCCTCAGAATGACCCACCTAACGAGTTGTTATGAGATCCAATGACTCGTTAGGTCTTTCGTGGGAAGGGGAATTGAGAAATGGAAGGAAGGAGTTAGTGTACTTAAAGGAAGGACATCACAATTCGTGGTCAGTCACCACAAGTGGTGAAGTGAGTCATTACTAGTTGGATGAAATTTTCTAAGTTTGAGGCAGTGTACCTGACGGATGGTGACCACGCGTCGTGGTCACCATTAACGAGTCGTTGGGTTACCCGTGATAAACCTAGGTAACCAGATGACTAGTGCACTTCACTGGTCGTGTGACGAGTCATGGTCATNAGTGCACTTCACTGGTCGTGTGACGAGTCATGGTCATGATGGACGAGTCATTATGTCCCTCTTGGTGACTTCAGTGACCTTCAGGAAGTAAACCCAATGAGAGGTCCCAACGAGTCGTTGTTTCGACAACGACTCGTTAAGTGACCCGTTGGGACCCTGTTGACCAGATTTCATATTTTAGTCCAGGGTTATTTTTGTAATATCCTACCTATTTAATCCCTAAAATATTTCATTTTAGGTAAAATTTCAGAGATATTAGAGGGATTGAACTATTTTTCCCCTCATTCTCCATGTAAACTTTTAGTAACCGATCGTATTTCCTCTCAAGAACTCTCAGGTAAGACTAGGGCTTTACACCCATTACAGCAGATCCAAGTTTCCTTCTCCAAGGAAATTCAACTTAGGTATGTGGGAATTCAACAAGGGGATTGTTCTTCCCTTGTGTCCCCTAAAACTCTTCCTCGGTTCACTATCAATTCTAGCCCTGAATTTTCGATTGTGAAAATATTGCTATCAGACCTTGATTAATTCTTTGGGAATATTATTCTATGCTAATTTTTTATGTTTTCCACCAATTTTTAATTAGAATGATGTCTTTTCTATTGAATGTAAATTTTAGCCCTAACTCTTGAAAATAGAAACTAGAATCCTGCATAAGTATTGAATTCTCGAAATTTCTTGAATCTTTCAGAGTTAGGGGTTTCTATAATAGTTGTAGGTGTTAGAAACTCAGTCAAATATATGTTAGACAATTTCAGTTAGAAGGTTTATATACTCATAAATGTCAGCCTAGTCTCAGTCAGATTTTTAGCAACCTCCGGGTTGATCGGAATAATGTCAACTGATTAGTTTGACTACAGAAATTCCCGAGGTGTCAATATCACCTCCCAGTTATCATAATTGGATCCATAACTCAGTTTATAGGTTTATAAGGCGGTCATGACACTAAGACATATAGCTCTGACTAGCCCTAGGACCCTAATCAGATGACAATTTGTTCTTAGACGGTTACGATGCTTCTAGATAAGCAGCTCTGACCAGTATAGAACCCAGTTTTAGAATTTGGTCCTATAAGACCCGAGCGGACCGGGGTTCCAACGCTCCCAGGTTTCTAGAACTACGTTGCCAGCGTAGGATACAGTATTTATTGGCCAGCTTGGCCCTAGACATTGTGATCACCCAGTTCATGCCTCTATACCCTGGCAAGGTATATTGGGTCCTACTGGTGGGGCGTATACATCGGACTCCACGTTTAGCTCACGTGGTTACATGTCGGTTATAGACTCTCCCACTAGTCAGCTCAGTCCAGTTTCAGTTCAGTTTAGATCAATTCAGTGTAGTATCTCAGACTCAGTATTTCAGACTTAGGGCATGTCTTTGACCACCAGACAGAGTCATCTTGACCATCTCAGTTTACTTTAATTATTTTCAGTTCAGTATATTAGTTGGTCATTGCATGTCATCTTAGTTCATATATCCAACATTATGTTTTCTCTCACTTACTCAGTACATTCGACGTACTGGCGCATACTTTTATGTTGTATCATCTCATGATACAACCGCAGGTTCTCAGACTCAATGTCGTTAGTCGTTATCATTCAGACCCTCCTCAGTAGTAGAAGTGTGAGTCCTCATCTTTCGAGGGCGTTACTTCATTATTTCAATTTTCCTTTATTACTTTCAGTTATACTTAGAGTTAGCTAGGGGTTTGTCCCAACAACTCCTCAGTTAGATGGCTTTCAGACACAGACGTGATTTTCAAACTATCAGTATTGTTCAGATGTTTTACACTTTATGATTCGTACCTACTTTCATAAATGCTTTATGTTATTATTTCAAAGCTTCCTCTATGTACGTTTTACTCAGAATACCAGTGTATGATAGACTAGGGGTTGACTTGGGGTTACTTGTGACTCCAAGTACCGTGTTTCGTCCAGGGTGTAGACTCGGGGTGTGATAAACTTGGTATCAAAGCATTAGGTTTAGAGTATCCTCAGAATTTCTAAAAGCCACGTTGAATAGAGTCCTTTTCATGGATCTGAAGCGCGCCACAGTTATGACGAGGAGGCTACGAGATGTTATTAGGAGAACTCTCTTTTGTTCATACTCTTTATCATGCTTTAAATTTCAATCCCAGGAGCATCCTTCTAACTCGTGCTCTATTTTGTTTTAGTGAATTATGCATCCTAGACGCGGTAACGGAAGAAGGGCCAGCAACGCCAACAGTGCCCCAGCAGCCCCGATAGCCCCTAAAGATGACTCGGTATCTACCACCGAATTTAGAGCGGCCATTCAACTACTTGCCCAAACTGTGACCAACCAGGTGAACCAACATGTGGTGCCAATGAACACCAACGAGTCCGCAGCAGCTGCTAGGGTGGGGGACCCGTATGAACCCTCCATTTTTTTAGGGATCCAAAGTAGGGGAGGACCCCCAAGAGTTCGTATATGAGATTAAGAAGATTACCCACATAATGGTTGTCAGCTCCTCTGAGAGTGTTGACCTACCTGCCTACCAGCTAAAAGGGGTTGCCAAGTCTGCTATGAACAGTAGAGAGAGGGGCGGCCCGCGGGAGTAGGACCAGTGGAGTGGGAGGAGTTCAACACAGTCTTCCTAGATAGATTTTTCCGGAGGGAGCTCAGAGAAGCCAAGGTAGCAGAGTTTATGAACTTGAGGCAGGGGAAACAGTGGAGGAATATGCTATGGAGTTTACCAGGTTGTCGAAATACGATCTAGAGATGGTGGCCGAGCCAAGGGCTCGCATGCTGAAGTTTGTGAATGGGGTATCAAACCTGGTCCTCAAAGAGTGCATGACCGTAATGCTGATCAAGGATATCGACCTCTCCAGTATGATTGTCGATGCCCAGCAGATTGAGGCCAAAAACCTTAGAAACATGGTGAGAAAGAATAAACGGGCAAGGACTGGTCAGTCAGATCATGGTCATCAGAGGCGGTAACAACTGCCCACAGCAGCAATAGCAGCAGAGAGCCCCAGCACCCAGCTCAGCCAGCGCCCCAACCTTCCGATCCCGCCAAGATCGGAGGGGTCGAGCATCTGGTTTTCAGTCTCCGACCTACAATGCTGGGAACAGATATCAAGCTTTCCCCAAGTGCGGCAAGAATCACCCAGGAGAGAGTCTTCAGGGTTGAGAGGGTTATTTTGGTTGTGGGCAGCTTGATCATCGGCTTAAAGATTGCCCATCAGCAGGACGAGGGAGAGCACAATCCACCACATCATTAACTCCAGCAGGCCAACACATCAGGTGCGGATGGTGGTCAGCGCCAAAATCGTTTTTATGCATTGTCTTCCCGTCAGGATCAGGAGAGCTCACCTGACGTAGTCACGGGTATGTTACATCTCTCTCATCTAGATGTGTATGCCCTCCTAGATCCAGGAACCACCCTTTTGTTCATGACTCCCTATGTAGCATTCCAATTCAATATCAGTCTAGAGGTCCTCTCAGAACCATTCTCAGTCTGCACCCTTATTGGTGAGTTTGTTAGAGCCAACCGGGTGCATAGAAACTTCCCAGTCTCAGTCCTAAATAAAGTCATTCCAACTGATCTCATAGAGTTAGACAGGGTCGATTTTGACCTTATCCTCGGCATGGATTGGTTACACTTCGGTTATGCCTTAGTCAACTGCAGAACTAGAGTTATCAAGCTTCAGTTTCCTAATGAGCCAGTGTTAAAATGGACGGGCAGTACTTCAGCGCCTAAGGGTCGGTTTATTTCCTACCTTAAGGCCCAGAAGCTCATTTCCAAGGGATGTATCTATCATCTGGTTCAAGTCAAAGATTCCAACTCTGAGACCCCAACCATCTAGTCAGTTCCAGTGGTCAACAAGTTCCCAGATGTATTTCTCGAGGATCTTCCCGGAGTTCCCCCTGAACGGGAAATAGACTTCGGAATAGACCTTGTCCCAGATACTCAGCCCATCTCCATCCCTCCTTACAGAATGGCTCTAGTTGAGCTTAAGAAGTTGAAGGAGCAGCTAAAAGATCTTCTTGAAAAGGATTTTATCAGACCCAGCATCTATCCCTGGGGTGCTCCAGTACTATTTGTGCCTAAGAAAGACGGTACCCTCAGAATGTGCATAGATTACCGTCAACTGAACAAAGTCACAATCAAGAACAGGTATCCCCTACCCAGAATTGATGACCTATTTGACCAACTTCAGGGAGCCAGTTGTTTCTCAAAAATAGATCTCAAGTCGGGGTACCATCAGCTAAGGGTCAGAGCGTGTGACATACCGAAAACAGCTTCAGAACTTGGTATGGTCACTATGAGTTTGTGGTGATGTCCTTCGGGCTAACAAACGCCCCTGCAGCCTTCATGGACTTGATGAACAGAGTCTTTAAGCAATATCTATATATGTTTGTCATTGTATTTATCGATAACATTCTAGTATACTCCAGAAATGAGGAAGAGCATGCCAACCACCTGAGATTAGTATTACAGACACTCAGAGATCGCCACTTGTTCGCGAAGTTCAGCAAGTTCGAATTCTGGTTAAAGACCATGACTTTCTTGGGTCATGTCATCTCAGGTAAGGGATTACAGGTAGATCCTCACAAGATAGCAGCAGTGAAAGATTGGCCCAGACCTACCTCCCCGACCGAAAGCAGGAGTTTCCTGGACCTAGCTGGTCATTACTAACGGTTTGTGGAAGGCTTCTCCTCTATATCATCTCCTCTGACTAAGTGAACTTAGAAGAAAGTGAAATTCCAGTGGTCGGATGCGTGTGAGAAGAGTTTCCAGGAGTTGAAGACTCGAATCACTACTGCTCCAGTGTTTACCTTACCAGAAGGAACATAGGGGTTGATTGTTTATTGTGACGCTTGTAGAGTTGGACTTAGTTGCGTTTTGATGCAGCGGGGAAAAGTGATAGCCTACGCCTCCAGACAGCTCAAGGTTCATGAGAAAAATTATCCAACCCATGACTTGGAGTTGGCAGCAGTGGTGTTTGCGCTAAAAATATTGAGACATTACCTATATGGGGCTCACGCGGATGTGTTCACAGATCACAAGAGCCTTCAGTATGGTTTCAGTCAGAAGGACCTAAATCTTCATCAAAGAAGGTGGTTGGAGCTACTGACAGACTACGACATGAGTATGTTGTATCACCTGGGCAAAGTCAATGTGGTGCTGATGCCCTAAGCAGATTGTCTATGGGGAACGTAGCTCATGTTGATGAGGGCAAGAAGGAAATGGTAAGGGATATTCACATACTAGCCCAGTTGGGAGTACAGTTGGTGGATTCAGCTGAGGGTGGAGTAGGAATGTAGAGCGGGTCAGATTCTTCATTAGTTGTGGAAGTTAAGTCCAGACAGGACGAAGATCCCATCTTACTTAAGCTTAAGGAAGCAATTCTCAAAAAATAAATAGAAACTTTCTCTAAAGGGGGAGATGGGGTGCTCTGTTACCAAAACAGATTGTGTGTATCGGACGTCGGTGAGTTAAGACAGCATATATTGGCTGAAGCGCACAGTTCTAGATATTTCATCCACCCCGGTGCTACCAAAATGTACCATGATTTACGGGATATTTACTGGTGGAACGGCATGAAAAGAGATATTGCTGAATTTGTAACCAAGTGCCCGAATTGCCAGCAAGTTAAAGTAGAACACCAAAGACCAGGAGGCATGACTCAGGATATCAGCATACCTACATAGAAGTGGGAAGAAGTGAACATGGACTTCATTACGAGTCTACCTCGGACTCGTCGGCAACATGATTCAATTTGGGTGATAGTAGACCGGATGACTAAATTAGCACACTTCCTCCCAATCAAAACCACAGATTCAGCTGAGGACTATGCTAGACTTTATATCCAAGAGTTAGTCAAACTTCATGGGGTTCCCTTATCCATCATTTCAGAAAGAGGTACCCAATTCACCTCTTATTTCTGGAAGTCTTTTTAGAAGGGACTAGGCACCTAGGTCAAACTCAGCACAGCTTTTCACCCGCAGACAGATGGACAAATGGAGCAGACCATTCAAACCCTAGAAGATATGTTAAGAGCGTGCGCGATCAATTTTAAGGGCAATTGGGATGACCATTTTCCTCTTATCGAGTTTGCGTACAAAAACAGCTACCACTATAGCATTCAGATGGCCTCGTTTGAGTCATTATATGGTAGGAGGTGTAGATCTCCTATAGGGTGGTTTAAGTTTGGTGAAGCTACCTTGATAGGTCCATACTCAGTTCACGAGGTAATGGAGAAAGTTCAACTCATCCAAGAAAGATTGAAAACAGCTTAGAGCTGTTAGAAATCTTATGCCGATGTGAGGAGAAGAGAGTTGGAGTTTGCAATTAATGACTGGATTTATTTGAAAATTTCTCCCATGAAGGGAGTGATGAGATTCGGGAAGAAAGGAAAACTAAGTCCCAGGTATGTGGGACCCTATAGAATTTTGAGGCGTATTGGCAATTTAGCCTATGAGCTAGAATTACCTTCAGAATTAGCAGTTGTTCACCTAGTATTCCATGTGTCTTTATTAAAGAAGTGCATTGGTAATCCAACTTCAGTTGTTCCACTAGAAAGTGTGGGGGTGAAAGATAGTCTCTCTTATGAATAAGTCCAGTCCAGATTCTTGATCGTCAGGTTCGTAAGTTGAGGAATAAAGAAGTAGCTTCAGTTAAAGTCTTGGAGGAATCAGCAGGTTGAAGGAGCTACGTGAGAGGCCGAAGCAAATATGATGGCCACATACCCATACTTGTTCTCTTCCAGCTCAATTTCAGTTTAAGGTACCAATTTCCTCCCTAAAACTCTATACAATTTGTGTGTTCCAGTTTCTTTCATATGATTGAATATGAGTATGATTAGTGAATTCAGTTTAGACTTGTAGTTTAGTTCGGAGATAGTCATTCCATTAGTTATCAGCCTCTACGATCAGTATTTGAACATAGTGATTGCAATTCTCGTCTTTTATAGGTGTTTTCCAACATTCGAGGATGAATGTTTCTAAGGGGGAGATATTGTAATGCCCCAGAAACTTAAAGACTAGATCCGAAACTTAAAATAGAGAAAACTGGAAATCTGCAGAAATGCCTCAGAACGACCCACCTAACGAGTCGTTATGAGATCCAACGACTCGTTAGGTCAGTCATGGGAAGGGGGATTGAGAAATGGAAGGGAGGAGTCAGTGTACTTAATGGAAGGAAATCACGATTCATGGTCAGTCACCATGAGTCGTGAAGTGAGTCGTTACTAGCTGGATCAAATTTTCTAAGTTTGAGACAGTGTACCTGACGGATGGTGACCACGAGTCGTGGTCACCACTAATGAGTCGTTGGGTTACCCATGATGAACCCAGGTGACCAGATGACCAGTACACTTCACGGGTCGTGTGATGAGTCGTGGCCATGAGGGACGAGTCGTTAGGTCCCTCTTGGTGACTTCAGTGACCTTCAGGCAGTAAACACAATGAAAGGTCCCAACGAGTCGTGGTCTCAACCAACGACTCGTTGAGTGACCCATTGCGACCCCGTCGACCAGATTTCAGATTTTAGCCCAGGGTTATTTTTGTAATCTCCTACCTATTTAATCCCTAAACTACATCATTTTACGTAAAATTTTAGAGATATTACAGGGATTGAATGGTTTTTACCCTTATTTTCCACATAAACTTTTAGAAACTGATCTTGGGCAGATTTATATGCCCAAGTGATACTCAAATGCATCATTTCGTCTTGTTTATCTAACGATGTTTGTACATTCTCATGTAAATTATAGTAAAATGTGAATTTATACTAACCAACATGATTAGCGTTGTTTTGCAG
>JACEIK010000479.1:283444-297959 GCA_018107945.1 Datura stramonium | reverse complement strand
TTTCTTTATCAAATTAGTTTAAATATAAATATTATAGGTTAAAATCAATTTATTTGCTCACTTAGTAAAATCTCCATTTAATGAGTACGGCCGGGAACCACATTTGTGGACCTAGAAAGGTGCCTAACACCTTCCTTTCGAGGTAATTAAAGCTCTTACCCAACTCTGGTGACCTAGGTAATAGACCTTAGCTTAGAATGGTGCCCTAACGCACCTTAATTCGTTAGGTGGCGACTCTCTTCTTTTCAACCCTTAAGAGACGTCACTTGTTGGGTCCCGCTTTTTCGCGAGGGAAAAATGGGGCGCGACACTCCATATATAGAGGTTCAGTTCAATATAAGTCCAGAGGTCCTCTCCGAACTATTCTCGATCTCTACCCCAGTTGGCGAGTCAGTTAGAGTCAATCGGGTGTATAGAAACTGCCCAGTCTCTCTCCTGAGTAAAGTCATTCCAGCTGATCTAGTAGAACTAGATAGGGTCGACTTCGACCTTATTCTCGGCATGGATTGGTTACACTCCTGCTATTCCTCAGTTGATTGCAGAACTAGAATTGTCAAGTTCTAGTTTCCAAATGAGCCAGTATTAGAATGGACAGGCAGCAGTTCAGCACCTAAGGGTAGGTTTATTTCCTACCTTAAGGCCCAGAAACTCATTTCCAAAGGATGTATATATCATCTAGTTTGGATCAACGATTCCAACTCTAAGACCCCATCCATTCAATCAGTTCCAGTTGTCAGCGAGTCTCCAGATGTATTTCCTGAAGATCTTCCCGGAATTCCTCTTGAACGGGAAATAGACTTCGGAATAGATCTCCTCCCAGACACTCAGCCCATCTCCATCCCTCCTTAAAGAATGGCTCCAGCTGAGCTTAAGGAGCTGAAGGAGTAGTTAAAGGATCTTTTTGATAAGGATTTTATCAAACCCAACATCTCTCCTTGAGGTGCTCCAGTGCTATTCGTACGTAAGAAAGATGGTACCCTCAGAATGTGCATAGATTACCGTCAGCTGGAAAAGGTCACAGTTAATAACAAGTACCCTCTGCCTATAATTGATGATTTGTTTGATCAACTTCAGGGAGTCAGCTGTTTCTCCAAGATCGATCTCAAGTCAGGGTACCATCAGTTAAGAGTTAGAGAGAGTGACATACCAAAAACAGCATTCAGAACTCAGTATGGTCACTACAAGTTTGTGGTAATGTCCTTTGGGTTAAAAAATGCCCCAGCAGTCTTCATGGATTTGATGAATAGGATTTTCAAGCAGTACATGGATATGTTCATCATTGTATTTATCGACGACATTCTAGTGTACTCCGAAAATGAAGAAGAGCATGCCAATCACCTAAGGTTAGCATTACAGACTCTCAGAGACCACCAGTTATTTGCCAAGTTCAGCAAGTATGAATTCTGGTTGAAGTTTGTGACTTTCTTGGGTCATGTGGTCTCAAGTGAGGGGATAATAGTAGATCTTCATAAGATAGCAGCAGTGAAGGACTGACCTAGACCTACCTCTCCTACTGAAATCAGGAGTTTTCTGGGCTTAGCGGGTTATTATCAACGGTTTGTGGAAGGTTTCTCCTCCATAGAATCTCCTCTAACCAAGTTAACCCAGAAGAAGGTGAAATTCCAGTGTTCGGACTAGTGTGAGAAGAGTTTCCAGGAGTTGAAGACTCGACTCACTACCGCTCCAGTGTTAACCTTGCCAGAAGGATCAGATGGATTAGTTGTTTATGTGACGCTTCCAGAGTTGGACTCAGTTGCATTCTGATGCAGCTGGGCAAAGTGATAGCCTATGCCTCCAAACAACTCAAAGTTCATGAGAAGAATTATCCAACTAATGACTTGGAGTTGGAAGCGATGGTATTCGTGTTTAAAATATGGAGACACTACTTGTACGGGGCTCACGTGGATGTGTTCACAGATCACAAGAGCCTTTAGTATGTGTTCAGCCAGAAGGACCTAAACCTGCGTCAGAGGTGGTGGTTGTTATTGCTAAAGGATTATGACATGAGTGTGATGTATCACCCAGGTAAGGCCAATGTGGTGGCTAATGCCCTAAGCAGACGGTCTATGGGAAGTGTGGCTCACATTGAGGAAGACAAGAGGGAGCTAACAAAAGAAGTTTACAGACTAGCCCGGTTAGGGGTGCAGTTGGTGGATTCAGCTAAAGGTGGCGTGGTAATGCAAAGCGAGTCGGATTCATCCTTAGTAGTTGAAGTTAAGTCCAGACAAGATGAAGATCCAGTCCTACTTAAACTTAAAGAAGCAGTTCTCAGAAAGAAGGTTGAGGCTTTCTCCAAAGGGGGAGATGGTGTATTCCATTACCAGGGAAGATTATGTGTACCGAATGTTGGTGAGTTGAGACAATAGATACTAGCTGAGCCACACAGCTTGAGATACTCCATTCACCCCGGTGCTACCAAAATGTACTGCGACTTGTGGGATATTTACTGGTGGAACGGCATGAAAAGAGACATTTCTAAATTCATAGCCAAGTGCCCAAACTGTCAGCAAGTCAAGGTGGAGCATCAAAGGCCAGGAGGCATGACCCAAGATATCAGTATACCTACGTGGAAGTGGGAGGAAGTGAATATGGATTTCATTATGGATCTACCTCGGACTCGCCGACAACATGATTCAATCTGGGTGGTAGTAGATCAGATGACAAAGTCAGCTCATTTCCTCCCATTTAAAACCACAGACTCAGCTAAGGACTATGCCAAACTTTACATCTATGAGTTATTCAGACTCCATGGGGTGCCTTTGGCTATCATTTCAGACAGGGGAATGCAGTTCACCTCACACTTTTGGAAGTCCTTCCAGAAGGGACTAGGCACTCAGGTCAAACTCAGCACCACTTTTCACCCGCAGACCAATGGGCAAGCAGAATGGACCATTCAGACCCTAGAAGATATGCTAAAAGCGTGCGCGATTGATTGTAAGGGTAATTGGGATGACCACTTGCCTCTTATCGAGTTTGCGTACAACAACAGCTACCATTCTAGCATCTAGATGGCCCCATTTGAAGCATTTTATGGTAGAAGGTGTAGATCTCCTATAGGGTGGTTTGAAGTTGGTGAAGCTACCTTGATAGGGCTAGAATTGGTTCACGAGGAAAAGCAAAAAGTTCAGCTCATCCGAGAAAGGTTGAAAATAGCTCAGAGCCGCTAGAAATCTTATGTCGATGTGCTGAGAAGAGAGTTGGAGTTTGTAGTTGATGACTGGGTATACCTGAAAATTTCTCCTATGAAAGGGGTGATGAGGTTTGGAAAGAAGGGGAAGCTTAGTCCGAGGTATGTGGGACCTTATAGAATTTTGAAGCGTATCGGCAATGTGGCCTATGAGCTAGAGTTACCTTCAAAACCAGCATCTGTACATCCAGTTTTCCATATGTCACTTTTGAAGAAGTGCATCGGAGATCGAACCTCAGTTGTGCCATTGGGCAGCGTGGGAATAAAGGATAGTCTCTCATATAAGGAGGTACCAGTCCAGATCCTTGACGGTCAAGTTTTTAAGCAAAGAAACAAGGAGATAGCTTCAGTCAAGGTTTTATGGAAAAACAGCAGGTTGAAGGAGCTACGTGGGAGGCTGAAGAAGATATGATGGCCAAATACCCGCATTTGTTCTCTACCGGCTCTAGCATAGTCTGAGATATTAGTTTTGACCCTAGAACTCAATTTTGTTTTCATGAATCAGTTCAAGTGTTCAAGTCTCTTTTATGTTTTTGAATGTATGGATGAAAAGAGAATTCAGTTCAGTTATGTATTTTGAAATGGAGGTAGTTGTGTCATTAGTTTTGGAGTTAAATGAATAGTATCTGGAACTTTGATTGTTATTCTCTGCTTTCCTGTGTGTTTTCTAACATTCGAGGATGAATGTTTTCAGGGGGAGATATTGTAATTCCCCGGAAACTCAAAATCTAATTCCGGAACTTAAATCAAGAAATTTGAAAAAAGTTGCAGAGCTACAAGATGACCCACCTAACAACTCGTTAAGTGACCCCACGACTCGTTAGATGAGCCGTGAGAAGGAGGTTTGAGATTTTGGAAAAGGGAGGCAGTGTACCCAATGAGGGACTTCATGAGTCATGGTCAGGCCTGAGTTAGGAATATAGTTTGTGACCAGTGTACTTAACGGGTGGGGGCAACGAGTCGTGGTCCCCAGCAACGACTCGCTATGTCCCCCGATACCAGCCTTATTGAGTTTTTAGCCGATGTAACTAACGGGAGTGACCATGAGTCGTGGTCAGCCACCACGACCCGTTAGGGGCACCTGGTAGTTTTTCCCAGCAAATTTCTAAGGGCTATTTAGTAATTTTCTACTCTCCTAAGCTTTAAACTACGTTGTTTTAGTAATAATTTCAGACGTTTTAGTGGGTAAAAATAGTTCATTCCTCATTCCCCACTCTCAGTTCTCAGAAACATCGAAAGTTCTCCTCTCAAGAACCCTCCAAGCAAGACTAGGGCTTCTCATCTCTTGAAGCAGTTCAAGCTTCTTCTCTGGAAGGATTTTAGTTAGGTACGTGGGAATTCAACAAGGGAACTGTCCTTCCCTTGTGTCCCTCAAAATCCTCCCATAAATTCCCTATCAGTTTAGCCCTGAGTTCTTCAAATATGAATAAAGCTTCATGTTGGGTTTTGTTAATTTCAATTGGGTTATCATCCATGTTTATTACTCATATGATTTTCATCAATTCATAAGTAAATTGTTGTTGTTCTTTCCAGATGATTTTACAGCCCTAAATTTTTTAGTAAAGATTATTGCGTATTTTATTCCGTCTATTTTGCAAAGTATGTTTTGGGATGAATATCCTAGTAATTCTTATTATATATACATATGAGCAATTATTCCATTGAGGAGAATGATTTTTACCCTTTTTGGATGAAATCCCTTTAAATTCTTCAAATTTCGTCATATTATGAAATTCCCGTATTTTTGGAATAAGTTGTGTTCTCTATTAGCCATTTAGTTCAGTTAGAACGTAGAACCTCTTCATCACTATTCAGAAAGTGTCTACTGATCAGTTTGACTTGAGTCTTTTTCTGAGGTGTCAGTGGTGCCTCTCAGTTATCAGAATCAGACTCAGAATCTAGTTTTGGTCCATTAGGCGGTCATGACATTTTAGATATATAGCTCTGACCAGCCCCAGGACCCCAGTTCAGTTTACNATATGTGTGTGTGTGTGTGTGTGTGTGTGTGTGTGTGTGTGTGAACAATTATTCCATTGAGTAGAATGATTTTACTCTTGTTGGATGAGATTTCTTTAAATCTTGAATTAATGTCATATTATGAAATTTCCCGTGTTATTGGAATGAGTGGGTTCTCTATTAGCTTCTTAGTAGTATAGTTCAGTTAGAATGTAGAACCCTTTCAGAACTATTCAAAAAGTGTCAACTGATCAGTTTGACTATAGTCCTTTTCCCGAGGTGTTAGTGGTGCTTCGCAGTTATCAGACTCGGACTCAGATTACAATTATTTGGTCCATTAGACAGTCATGATATTTCAGTTATATAACTCTGACTAGCCCAGGACCCTAGTTCAGATTTCAGTTTGTTCTTAGACGGTTACGAAGTTTCTAGATAAGCAGCTCTGACTAGTCTAGAATCCAGTTTCAGAATCTGGTCCGATAAGACTCTCAGGGTACTCTCAATTATATGTCCCTAACTAGTCTTGGACTCCAGTTTCGAGCTATCAGCCAAGTAGTTCAGTATAATTTCTAGTGGGAGTAGGACTTAGCACCGAGCGGGACTGGGGTTCCAGCGCACCCAGGTTCCCAAAACTACGTTGCCAGCATAGGTTATAGTTACATATTAGTGGCCTAATTGGCCCCAGACTTTTGTGATCACCCAGTCATGCCTTTATACCCTGGCAAGATATATTGGGTCCTACCGGTAGGATGTATACATCATACTCCACGTCTAGCTCAAGTGGTTATATATCGGTTATATATCAAGTCAGTTCAATTTACTCTCAGATTTCTCGGTTCAGATCAGTTCAGTGCAGTATCTTAGACTCAGTATCTCAGGACATGTTTATGACCATCAGTCAGGGTCATTTTTGACCATATCAGTTCTACATTAGTTGTATCAGTTTTTAGNATCCATCAATCATCTAAAGGAGGTGCTAATGCAGACCTCAAATCTGTATCAGTTCAGTTACTAGTTCTGTCATATTATTCATGTTTCTTTCACTTACTCAGTACATTCAAAGTACTGACGCATACTTTTATGCTGTATTATTTCATGATACAGCTGCAGGTTCTTAGACTCCGCACCGTTAGGCACTGTAGTTCAGATTCTCCACCTCAGCAGTGAAGTGTGAGTCCTCATCATCCGAGGGCATTATTTCTTTTTTTTAGTCATTTATTAGTTTCAGTTAGATTTAAAGTTAGCTGGGGGCTTGTCCCAGCAACTCCTCAATTAGATGGCTTTCAGATAGACATGACGTTCAGATTTACCAGTATTATTCAAATGTTTTATGATATTATTTTAAATTTCCATTGTGCATGATTACTCAGAATACTAGTGAATGATAGACCAAGGGTTGACTTGGGGTCACTTGTGGCTTCAAGTACCGTGTTACGTCCAGGGTGTAGGCTCGAGGCGTGACAGTGGGGAGGCTTAGGGTAAATAATGGATTGAGGTCCCCACGAGTGAGGGAACGACTCGTGGTCAGCCACCACGAGTCGTCATGTCAATCGTGGGGTGGAGTTGGAATATTTATAAGATGATTGTCCTGTATACTTAACGAAAGGGACCCCACGAGTCGTGGCCAGTCTCAACAACTCGTGAGGTAAGTCGTGAGCAAGCAGGTTGAATTTTATTGGAAAGTAAGGCACTATACATGACGGGAGGTAGCGATGAGTCGTGAACAGTGGCACGGGTCGTTAAGTCACCCGTTGTGATCCCTAAAGGATTAGTTAACCAGTGTACCCGACGAGCGACATAAAGCGTTGTTTGGGCCAGTGACGATCCGTCAGGTCATCCGTTAGGACCACCTGGCAGTGTTTTTCTGCGAATTTAGTAAGGGTCTTTTCGTAATTCCTAAGTTCCTAATACCTATACTACGTCATTTAAGGCTCATTTTACAGGGTTTTAAGAGGGGAGAACCTATTCTAAGCTAGTTCATTCCATGCATGCAAACTTGAGAGCTTGAAGGGAGGATTTAGAGCAAGTTTTGAAGGTTTCCATTGGAATCTTACCTTGGGCAATTGGAGAGTGTTAGAATCCACTAATCCCAGTTATGTAAGGCCATCAATGGGTGAATTCTTCCACACCCATGCCCCTACTCTATGATTTTACTTAAAATTTATCAAAAACTCATGGGGATTTTGTATTTGATTTATGTAAAAACTAATGATTTAATTATGGGCTTTGTGATTTTGAAATATTATCATAATCTACTAATTTTGATCATCTTTTGGGATTTAACTCGATTATAATATTGTTGATTTGGATTTTTAAGCAATTAAGCCTAATTATGCTTGCCCCATGAGGTATCGATTTATGATCTATTTCTTCATTGATGTTCTTGACCAGCCCAACATGAATTATATTTTAAATTATGAATTTATTATGTTATCTATTATGATCTTATGAAATTCAAGATATATGCATAATCCACAAGTATGTTTGTATTCTCTTAAATCATGAATTATTTTTTTTTGGCCGACTCAGGGGCCTTATCTCATGGCTAGTTCACGTATCTATGCGCATGCTTCTAATTATCAGGATTTAACTAGCCCATGAATTCATGCATGATATACTATGAGCACTATATATATTTTGGGTGTAGTATCGAACACCGAGTAGGTTCGGGGCTCACGTTAAGCCCCAAATCTCAATAACTACGTGTCACCGTAGGTATGTTGGGACCCCTCTCATGTTTGTCCATGGCCCAATTGGCCCTCTCTCATGGTGATATCACATCCTTCATGGTTCTACCCTTATCAAGGTACGAACACCCTCCCGACTAGGGTTACAAGTCAGGCTTCATGTGTGCTCATATGGGGTATATCAGTTAAGAGAATCTCCTACTGTTCCTCATGATTTATGCATATTTATGATTATGTATATTGGCTCAAGTCATGTTAAATAAAGCTTTTCTCTTATGATTATGATTATGATTGTATTATGAATGTTTTGAAATCCTTGAGTCGTATGATATGTTATTATGGTTTACAATACAAGCATGATGTCCTACTCTTATGATTACTTTAAAGTTCATATATGTTTTAAATGTCCATTTTACTTACCTTGCATACTCAGTACATTCCACCTACTGATTGCATACTTTCTATGTTGTATCATTTCATGATACAGGTCCCAGTTCTCAGACTCATCCTCACCCGTAGATAGCTTTAGATCTGATCTCAACGTACTTGGTGAGTCCTCATATTACGAGGGCCATATGCTTAGACTCCATGTTTTTCCTTCAGTTTTTGTTTTGCTGGGTTAGTTGGGGAGTTGTCCCATCAACCCGTCTGTCATGATTAGAGGCTTTACAGACTATAAGTTGTATTCAGTCGTCATGTATGGATTATGTATTGTACTTCCTCCATAATTATGATATGTTTACGTTTTCTTAAGTTAAGTCTTCCACTTATGTGATGGTGTTAGATGTATGCTCATGCCATGGATTGACTTGGGGTCTCTCGGGGCTCCTTTTCCCGTGTCTACGATCCGAGTGTACGTTCGAGTTATGACACTTAGCCATATCTTGCCCATACTTAGCTATATTTTGAGAACATATTATGTGTGTTTTCTTGTGTTTTATGATATATTTGTAAAAAGAGCTAACGCACATGATTAGATTCTTTTAGGGCTTAAAGTGATGAATTTAGGCTTAAATATGGCTTAAAAGAGCAAGAATGACAAAACAGGATTGGCAAGATGAGTTGATAGAAGTTTGCATGGCACAGGCATTGTGCAGGCAGTGTAGATGAACCCAGACGCACGATGCGTCGGGCTTGATAGCTCATAGAGGGGAGCAGTGCACTACCTTGTCTAGATGGCTAGAAGTCAAATCCCAATTCTACTAGGAACAAAAACTTCAAAACCCAATTCAAATCCAAGAAGGAACAATGAAGGCTTAATTTAATATTATAAATACCCTTTTATAACATGTTTTAAGAGAACTTCTCCATCCAACACATATGGAGATTAGATTCAAGTGTTGCACAATTCATACTCTACGAATTTGTGTAATAGTTTAGTTGAGTTTTTATTGGAGAATACATCAAGGTCTTGTGATTCAATTTAGCTTAGAGATTTTGTTGAACAAGTATATTAAAGTCAGTATTTCATCATGATTTATTCTACATCTTTTGTTTTTACTTTCATAAACTTGAGCAACCATGCGGGTGTTTTAAAAGCCAAAACCTAATTTTTTTTTAAAAAAATCTCATTCTCATACTAGGGGTGCCGCACACCCCATTGTCTCTCTAAACTTTTCTCCGAAATCTTCATCTTTCACCCAGAATCCTTCAAACTTTTTCACTCAAATCATAAAAGAACAATATTTTTCTTGAAAATTCTTCAATAATGGAACCAAAACCAAGCAAATGGAAGGAAGTGACTTCTTCATGCCATGGTTCAAAAAGGTCAATGAGAGTTAATGAGGATGTGAGTCTACCACAACAACCATTGAGGTGTTTTGGGCTCCATTGGGTCACAAAGCAAGAAGTTTCCACATATTGTAGGTAGATTGTATACTCTTAGTCATGGATTTGTGTTTAATGATCCGAGGGAATGTAACTTGAACATGGTGGGGAAATTTCTTGCTAATTGAGATCCAAAAGAAAGGTCCAACCAGGTTAAAATTAGAGGGCAAATTGTTAATTCTTCGCCCGTGGTTATGAATAGAATACTTAGTTCACCTAGCATTGACCCACAACTCTTCAAGAGTTTGATTTTGAGACCTCCTTATCGAGAAATTCGACACACTCTTAGTGGCCCAAATTCGATCACACAGTGGGCCCGTCATCAATAAGATGGGTATCATATGTCTTTCCCCTATGAACATATCACTAGAGAAGCTAGGATTTATTTAAAAATTATTTGTGCTTGTTTGTTGCCCGAAAAATATGTGACTCGTGTTACACGGGAGATGGTGTGTCTTGCTTATGTATTGATGACTGGGATGCCTATTAATATTGGGGCAATTATTAAGGATGTGTTGGGAAGAGAAAGGGTGAAAATGGGGCAAAGGTTTAGTTTCTGGGGTCTCTTGACCCGATTTCTCTGAGAGTACCAAATTGAGGAGGAGGAGGACTATAGACCTAGGTATGACCCGAAGGGGGTTGATGTGACAAATACTAAAGATCCTGAGGGAATATATGGTCCAATCCTATCCATTGGTGAGCACCATGCAAGATTTAATAACATGTTGAGTCACTTTTACGGCATGCAAATGCTGCAATTAAGGATGAATGGAGTGATTGGGAAGTAGTTGTAGCAGCTCAACATAGATTACCCCTTGAATGAGCATTCAATGGCTCTCTGCAGAGTCGATCCTGAATTTGAGGAGTTCCTAAATGATGATGATGCCACAGATGAGGAGGTGACAAGAGTTGACTCTGATATAGAGTCTGATGATGATAAAGATGATTCTAAGATGGGGGAAGCTGCTCTTGCCCCCACTGATGATGAGGATTAGAGTTCCAGGGAGTTCTTCTTTTACCCTTCTACTTTATACTTTATTGTTCTAGCACTGAGGACAGTGCTATTAATTAAATGTGGGGTAGGAAAAATAAACTTCATTACCATGCATGTTTTAATTGCTAAAATTATACATGGTGGGCCTAGTTTTTTTTTTTGGATTTATGAATTATCTTGCATACTTGTTGGTTTTTAGTAGTTTTTTTAATTATTTTATTTTATTTTGGGTTTCACCAAAAAATTTTTTGGTACTTTTTTGATAGATAGTCTCTTAAAACCGAATAGTGGGTCTAATTTTTTTTAGTTAGTCATAGAGGTCATGAATTTTTTCGATGATGGATGGATGACGACCGTCTTAAGGAAAAATTAGTCATTATGATTTTCAAGAACTTGAACCTTATGAATGCTAGGTGCTTCACTTATGTATCTTTGAGACTTTGTGAAATTCACTAAAAAATGCATGAAAAAAGGTAGAAACACTTAGTCTTTTGGAACTTGATTCCTATGCTAGAAAAGTGGGCTTAGTTTTGTTATGCATTCAATATGAATATGTGTTTATGCAATCTTGATTGCCATTGTTAAACTATTTGTGCCATTGTGTGAGTGAGAAATTATAGTATACTCCAGGATTGCAAATTGATGTCTAGAACTTGCTCGGTGTGTGTGCAAAATAAAATGAGGATGTTGAATCTAGAAAGTGATATAGGCATTTCTTTGGTAACTTATTTGTATCCTATTTTACCTACTTTGATGTAATTGTCATAGTTAGCCATTTTGAGTCTTAGCCTATTTTTTTGATAGCCGTATTACAAACTTAAACCCTTTTTGTTCTATTAACTTTTATTTGATCCAAATGACTCCTAGATCACTTTAATGAAAATTTTTCATGAAAGGAGCATAAGTGGAGAAGTGAAAGAAAAAGCTAAAAGTGTGAAAATTAGAAGAAAAAAATGGTGAAATTTGCTAAACAAGGAAGGTGATATTAGTGGGGAAAAAAGAAGAAGAAAGAACTTTGAAAAAAATGAATGATGAAAAAAATTATGTATTGAGCTTAATATTGAAAATTTTTCATGAGTCACCTAAGTTGAAAAATGGCAAAATAAAAGGAGGTATAAGGAGAAAAATAGAAAATTAAAGGATGTGATAAAAAGAGAAAGAGTTGTGAAATATTAAAGTACTTAGGGAGATTAGTCACTATCTTATAGTTCCTATTTGTCCCTTAACCTACACTACAACCAATTTAAGTCCTAATTAATCCTTGATTTGATGTTCTATATTAGTGGAGTATTACACTCAGGGCAAGCCTATAGATCGTCTTTTGCATGCATGTTGAGTTCTTTGAGAGTGTAACTGATAATGTTCTACATATGCACAAGTTAATATTGTTATATCTTGTGTGTGAAAGGGCAACTCCCCAAATGGAAAGGGAATATAATGGTCAGATTTTGGTATATCTTGGTTGCTAAATTGCATATAATTCATATTGGCCCAAATATATTTTGTGGAGTTAGTTCTAGAAGCTAAGTAATTTCAAACTTTGACATTTGAATGTTAATCCTATATGCATGTGAGTGAATTGTTGGAACTTATTGATTTGTCTAATGATCCTAAGTGTAAGTAGACTTGTTCATAGGGTGAATTTTTGTGATTAAATTGGAGAAGGGAAGTTGTAGATTGTTCGAGAACGAACATTAGTTTAAGTGTAGGGTGGTAATTAACGGCAAATTTACGCATTTCTTAGCCATATTTTGCCCATGCTTAGCTATGTTTTGAGAGAAAATTATGTGCGTTTTCTTGTGTTTTATAATATATTTGTAAAAAAGAGCTGACACACTTGATTATATGTTTTTAGGGTTAAGTGATGAATTTGGGCTTAAATATGGCTTAAAAGAGAAAGAATGGCCAAACAAGATTGGTGAGACGAGTTGATAGAAGTTGGCAAGGCGCAGGCATGCTTGTGCCATGGCCTGCGCGACGCGCAAGAAGTATAGGTGCACCTAGAGGTGCGACACGCTGGGCTTGATGGCGCACAAAGGGGAAAAATACACTGCCTTGTCCAGATGGCCAAAAGTCAAATCCCAATTCTACTAGGAACAGAAGCTGCAAAACTCAATTCAAATCTAAGAAGGAACAAAGAACGCTTAATCTACTATTATAAATACCCTCTCATAACATGTTTTAAGAGGACTTCTTCATCCAACACATAGGGAGATTAGATTCAAGTGTTGCACAATTCATACTCTATGAAATTATGTAATAGTTTAGTTGAGTTTTTATTGGAGAATGCATCAAAGTTCTTGTGATTCAATTTAGCTTGGAGATTTTGTTTGATAAGTATATATTGAAGTAAGTATTTATCAATATTTCTTCGACATCTTTTGTTTTTACTTTCATAAACACGAGAGGCTAAATCTCTTAAGCTAGGGTTGTGGGAACCATGATAGATTAATAAATATAGGCGTAATTAAATAGTGATTCTTGAATGGTGAATAGGGTGGATTGTTATTTTCTTCATCTTAAAGCTTAATTGCCCGTATCTTCAACTTTTCTAAAAAAGGAGGTTGAAGTTAGGAATGTTGGCACCCAATTTTGGCCTTCCACCTGTCGATTAATTACTCAAGCTTCTCGATTTTCAAACAAAGTGAAATATTTTACAAGATAAAAGATTTTGTTAAATTATTTTCAGAGTTATTTTATCATTTTCTTTAATAAAATACTCTGATATATATTGCACAGATATTATTTTGGGTATGGACTGGTTATTTGCATGTTATGCTTCTGTTAACAGTAGGACTAGAGTGGTGAAGTTTCGATTTCTAGGTGAACCAGTGTTAGNCTTTTAAGTCAAATTAATTCACTGCCATTTATATATTTCTTTTGGACAGCAATTCGCAAACCAAAATGTCGCAACCCAATTCCTTCCCTCCAACCCAGTCCAACAACCCATAATATTCTCACCACTCTCACAGACAGCGCAATTTAACATACCAACGCCTCAAACAACCCTAATTGCTACAAGAGCACCAAACCATGCCTTTCCCTTTTCCCGCGTCATCATCACCATTTTTGGCTAGAGATTTATTGATTTTCACCTTCCCAATCGGCTCATCCACCTTTCGAGCAAAGGCTTTAATGGAGGTCATCCTTCTCAAAGACCGTAGGTCATCGTAGTATAGAGACTCACAATTTTAAGAGTAAAGTCAGTCTACTCCTGCCTACTCCTGTCTATTTTGAGCTCTCATTAATGATCGACTTGTCTGCATCCAACTTGGCTCTCCTCGAACGGTAATCTCCCTCCTCTCTTAATCTCTCCTCCTTCTTTGACAAAGGTACAACTCGCGGACAGAGGCCATTTATGGTCTTTGTCCCGACTTGTAATTCAAACTTCATCCTCCATTTTGAAATCCGTATTTGAGTTTCAGGGACTCAAAAACTCGAACCCTAGCATTTTTGGGTTCTATAAATAGAACCCCACTCTTTATTGTCTGGGTAGCAAGAAAAGAAGAGAAAAAAAACAGTGAAAAATGAGAGAAAATAGTGAGCAAATAATAGTCGAAAGAGCAGACAAAACGAAAGAAAAGAGAGGAGGAAAAGGAAAACGACATCCATTTTTAGGTATTAAAAGTGCTAAGTTTCCTTTTTTTTCAAGGAAATTTGTTTTTTAAACTTATAAGTTTATACTTGCCTCTTCTTCTTCGAGGGATTTTACTGTCCGGAGGCCATAGCGAGAATCAGAAACCGACCCTCTCTTCTCTCTCCCCAGTTCACTGCTCTCGACAAGGTAATATCCTTAGCTCTTTCACTTTTGTTCCTTTTTCCTATCAAAATATGTGATATATATGTAGTGTTATTTATTCATCT
>JACEIK010000479.1:263764-274509 GCA_018107945.1 Datura stramonium | reverse complement strand
ATTTTAGTGCACCTTTTAAGTCTAAAATTAATTCACGCCCAAAGATGAGTTTAATTAAATACGTAGCTAGTCTTGTCAATTCAAGGTCATTTACGCTTTTAACTTTTAAATTAGTCTACATTTTTAAATAAATATTTATTTTATTAAGTCGAGAAGCTTAGTTGATTAATTTATCATTATTTCGTCTCTATGTTATCTCAAATCAATTATTTCATTTTAAATAATTTTTCTACAAGTGAAATAATTTCACTTAGCAAGTATATCGGGTTGCGAATTGCTGTCCAAAAGAAATACATAAATGGCGTTAAGTGCTAAGTTTCTTTTTTTTCAAGGAAATTTCTTTTTAAAACTTATAAGTTTATACTTGCCTTTTCTTCTTCGTGGGATTTTACTGGCCAGAGGCCGTAGCGAGAATCAGATATCGACCCTCTCTCTTCTCTCGACAAGGAATATCATTAGCTCTTTCATTTTTGTTCCTTTTTCCTGTCAAAATACGTGATATATATGTAGTTATCGTTTATTCATCTTATTATTCTGTTTGCTTCGATTAAGCTCTATCAACACTGTGCATTGCCTTTGATAAAAGATGACAAAAATGCTATGATATATATTATTTGTTATTTTTACCTTGCTCCACAAATACTAATGGAATTTTCTTACCCCTTCTCGCTATGAATTGTTTCTGTAATGCTCTTCTAAAGGAAAAAAGACTTTGCATGATTCCAGTCGTTGCTGTTTACTTTTAGTTTTTAAGATTAATATTTCGTCTTCTTCCATTATTTATTTTAAGCCGAATTAGTGAGGGGGAGTATGAGGTAAATGGCCTATCTTTATGGTCATCATGAGCTAGAAGATGGATCCCATGATATCTACCATTTTATGTCCGTCCCCTTACCTCACCTATTTGTAAATGCACCCTACAATTACTCTTTGAATGTTTCAGTTTCAAGGGAGTTTGTATGATTGTATTAGACTATTTGCTGTCTTAGGTTCATTTGTAGTTATTTAGTGTTAGTCGTTAAAATGATTAGGAATTAAGTGAAATGTTTTTGGTGCCTTTGATGCTTGACTAGCCTTTTTCTTAGCTTAGAAGAAGTATAAGGCAAAGAGGTGCTCTCGTGAGCATTCTGGGCCAGCGAGATATGATAGACATTTTATGATATCCCCTTCCTCTAAATATTTATGCATATTTTTTAAAAATCTCTTCTTTACTACTTTCCTTTGCCTAGTTTCTACATTGTTTACTCGATAGAATTGGATAGAGCTAATTCTAGTTTTACGTTGGGAAAAGTTTGAGGTCTTCCCCTTTAAGATATCTGCTTTTCATTGACATGAGTCCCTGATTGATTTTGCAATATAATAAGAAGCTGAATATGCTATTGTATTAAACGACATCAATTTGTCTGAGATATAGTCTTTTCTAATGTCTCTGTATCGTGTTATTTGTCTTCAAGATAGTTATAAGTCTATGGAATTCATTCGTAGCTCATAAAAGAATGTCTAAAACAATTATCTTTCAAATAGAGCCGGTAAGTATTATTTGTATAATTATTTTCTTGACCATTAATGTCTTCGAGAATGAGAAATTATGAAATTATATCAAATGTTAAAAGTTTGTTCATTTCCCTGTACATAAATAATTTATAATTAAGACAATGCTTTCTCGAAGGCTTCCCCCACTTCACTCGTCATTTGGTTTAAGCTCTCCTAAACTATTTTTATTATTGTTCAAAATATGTTAGATTTAGATTTTTAAGAATCAGCAAGTTCTGTAAGAAGGTTTCATTTAATTATAATATTAGAAGTTAAAGTGTTTTGAGTATGTTTATGTATTTGTACCTAACTTTCTTGTGTATTTACTAATATTTCTTTTCTTTTATGCATGAAACATTCGTGTGGATCTAATGGATTCCTTTTCCGCATATTCGGAGTTGGGCCAAAACCCAATACATAGCATTTCGTGTCAACAGTAGCGAAAATGGTGGATTTAAACTGCTACAAATTCTGTCCGCATTTTATATTTAAATGTTGAAATTACACTCTGCTAACTCTTTATTTGGTTTTCTTGCTTAACTTAGAGCAGAATTTGAGTATGTATTATGAAAAATTTAAACCCTTTCTTTTTTCTTTTAAATCCGGAAATTAGTTCTTGTATGTTTCTTTAAATAATGTCTTTTGAAACCTAAGGCAAAGTTTCTTTAAAATTCTGTTCCCATTTATGCGCTAATCCAATTAAATCTTTTTTTTACATATATAATACTCATTTTATGCATCCTATCTAAGAATTTCAATAAGTGCCCATGTGAATTAATTTAAAAATGTGATTTGATTAAACAATCTTTTTTTACGACAATTGTGTTTCTCGAATTAGTGCATAACTGGAATAATAAGTTTAAAAGTATTGATATACTTTATGCAAATAGTCACTTTTCAAAACCTTATTTTACAAATAAATAAGTTATATCATTTTTTGCCATAAATTATTTTAAAATTTGTCAGTTAACTGCATTTATAGGTTTCCCGAAATGCCTAAAGTGACAATTATATGCAATTATACCCATCATAGAAGTGACAAGGTGCACTCATCTCTCTTCTGGGGGCATATTTATAATCTTGTCAAAAATGGGGTCCTCCACTATATGGACATGGATCATCAAGATATGGGTTACCACTACTAAATCCCTTTTCATTCTATGGTGTCATGGTAAAAATTAAAACTAACTAAAATACACACCAAAATAAAATAAAATAAAGTGATACAAGTAGGAGATAAAGAATACAAGAAGAATTTAAACACCAATTAACTATTCCGACACCGTATTCCTCGGCAACGACGCCAAAACTTGATCACACTCAAATTACACCTTGCAATTGAAGTATAAAGTAGTCGCAGTCAAATATTGTAACCCAACAAAGGTTGGGGTCAATCCTATAAGGAATAGGCAGAAATAATATGTTAATGATGAAATAAGCTAACTTGTAATCAATATCTAGAAATGGGTGTTTACAAATAAAGAAAATAAATAATTCTAACAATGATTGAGTTGTTTATCAAATTACTAAGACTAAACTAGGATTGTGTTCCCAATGATTTCATAACTTAGTAGGCTTTACTAGTGATCTATCCTGATGAATTTTGTGTAAGACTTAAACTTAGTTCATTTGACGTCTCTCGACCTTAGTAGATGAATTTCACTTATCTCCCCTCGGTCTCAAAGTGTATATATTTTTGTCTCACAACAAGTCTTGGCTTAACTATCCTCGATTAGATATCAAGTTAATTTAGATGAGGGCTACTTTCCTCAAACTGCTATTATTACTCTCTTTTCCTAACTTCAACCTCCTTGGTCGAGCAAATTGAAGATACAAGCAATATAGCATTAAGATGAAGAAAATAACAATCCACCCAATTCACTATTCAAGAATCACTATTTTATCATGCCTACAATCGTTAATCCATCATGGTGCTAACAACCCTAGCTTAAGAGATTCTAGCCGCTCATGTTTATGAGAATAACAACAAAAGATGTAGAAGAAATCATAATGAAATACTTACGATAATATAAACTTGTTAACAAAATCTCCAAAGCTATATTGAGTCTCAAGAACTTGATGAATTCCCAACAAATATTCAACTAAGCTAATACACAAATTTGTAAAGTATGAATTGTGCAAAACTATAACTATGGAATTCTGTGTTGCACGAGATCCCCCCTAATACATGAGAAATAAGGGTATTTATAATAGTATATTAAGCCTTCCTTGTTCCTTCTTGAATTTGAATTGGGTTTTGCAACTTCTGTTCCTAGTGGAATTGGGATTTGACTTTCTTTCTATACACACTAGGCAATGCACCACGCTCCTCGTAGCACTAGAATGCTTGGCGCGCCGCGCCTCTTCCTGCTCCAATGTTGCCTGCGCATCATGCAGGCCATGGAACAGGAGTGCCTGCACGATGCCAACTTCTATATACTCATCTCGTCAACCCCGTTTTGCCATCTTTGCTCTTTTAAGCCACATCTAAGCCCAAATTCATCATTTTTATACCTGAAAGCATCTAATCATGTGTGTTTACTCTTTTTCACAAATATATCATAAAACACATGAAAAATACACATAATTTGTTCTCAAAGCATAGCTAAGTATGGACAAAATATAGCTAAAAAATACTTAAATACGCCCTTCATTAGGGTTTCATCCGATAGAGTATATTACCATGGGGTGCACCAGTGCTGTTCGCGAGAAAAAAGATGGATTCATTGAAAATGTGCTTTTAATATAGACAATTGAATAAAATGACAAACAAGAATAAGTATCCATTCCCCTAAATTGATGACTTATTTGATCAGTTACAGGGTATTAAGTGCTTTCCTAAGATTGACTTATGGTCTAAATATCATCAGTTGTGGGTTAAGAAAGTTGACATTCTAAAGATAGCCTTCCAGACCAGGCGATCATTATGAGTTTCAGGTGATATCACTTGGACTTACTAATACCCGATCAAATTTCATGGACTTGATGAATTGATGTTTAAGACGTTTGTGAATGTGTTCGCGACTGTCTTTATTGACGACATTCTTATATATTCACGATTTGAGGCTAAACATGCAAATCTTTTGAGAATAGTGTTGCAGATGCTTTAGGATCACAAGTTGTATGCTAAAATTTCTAAATGTGAATTTATCTAATATCTGTAGCTTTTCTTGGACATCTTACTACAAATGAAGGTATAAGAGTTGACAGTCAGAAAATAGAAGCCGTAAAGAATTGGGTGAGACCTTTAATCCTACGGAAGATCGGAGCTTTCTGGGATTAGTAGGTTACTACTGCATATTTGCAGAAGAATTTTCTTCTATCTCCACATCATTAACATAGCTAACTCATAAGGCAGCTAAGTTTTAGTGGACACAAGAATGTGAGTAGAGTTTTCAGGAATTGAAGAATATGCTGACATCAGCGCCTGTCCTAACTTTTCCAGAAGGTGTTGAGGGGTAATGTTATGTATTGCGCTGCTTCTAGAATCAGGTTAGGTTTGTTCTAATGTAACCCAGTAAGGTTATTCCTTATGCCTCAAGGTAATTGAGAAAGCACGAGCAGGACTACCCTATCGAGATAGAATGTGGAACTTGCTATCCTCTTTCCTAGAAGGCAAAGATTTACCTCTGTAGAAAGGATGATTCATTTGAATTGGCATGAGAGTCCAACTACATTACCCAGGATCTTAAACTAGTTGCAGTGGAGTTTGCATTGAATATTTAGCGTCACTATCTATATGGAGTTCATGTTGATATATTTACATATCATAAGAGCCTCCAGTATCTATTTCAATAGAAAGAGTTGAATCTGAGGCCGAGGAGATAGCTAGAGTTGCTAAAAGACTATGATGTGAGCTTTTTATGCATCCTAGTAAGGCAAATGTGGTAGGAAATGCTTCAAGTCATAAGTCTATAGGAATTTTAAGTCACGTTGAAGCTAGTAAGGTTGAAATTATGAAAGCATTGCAATAGTTAGCTAATTTGTAAATTCATTTACTAGATATCGAAGATAGAGGAGTTGTTGTTCAGAATATCACAGAGTCTTCCTTAGTTATAGAACTGAAACAATTATAGTATGAAGATCTAGAGTTAGTGAAACTAAAAGACAATAATCTACAGAAGAAGCACGCTTTGATTGGATATGGGCTAGATCTCAGATATCAAGGTTGTTTGTGTGTACCTGATGTGCGTGAATTATAGGAATAAATTCGTAAGGCACATTATTCCCGTTATTCAGTATACTTAGGTGTGACAAAAATATATCGTGAGCTATAACAATTATACTAGTGGAACGTCATGAAGAAGGACATTGCAGGCTTTGTATCTCAGTGTCCAAATTGCCAACAAGTGAAAATTGAACACCAGAAGCCCAAAGTATTGATATTATCCCATTGTGAAAATGAGAAGTAATTAATATAGACTTCATTACATGATTGCCTACCACTAGCAAAAAGTATGACTCTATCTGGGTGATTGTGAATGGATTAACGAAGTTAGCTCATTTCTTGTCGGTCAGGACTACTTATGTAATGGAGGATTATGCTAGAAGCTACATTCGTGAGATAGTCTGACTTCATAATGCTCAAGTGTCTATCCTTTCATAAAGAGGAGATTTACAACAAATTTCTGAAGGTCCTTTCAAAAAGGTTTAGGTACTCAAGTGAATCTTAGTACAACTTTCCATCCACAGACTGACCGACAAGTTGAATGCACTATTCAAAAAGTTGAAGATATGTTGCATGCTTGTGTGTTGGATTTTAAAGGAAGTTGGGATGATCGTTCGCCTCTTATTGAATTTTCTTTTAGTAATAGTTATCATGCAAAAATTCAAATGGCTCCATATGAGACACTATATAGGCGAAAATGTAGATTGTTGATTAGTTGGTTTGAGGTTGGAGAAACAGAGTTGTTAGGTCCTGATTCGTTATAGAAGGCAATGGATAAGGTGAGACTCATCGGAGATAGATTACAGATAGCTCAGAGTAGACAGAAATCATATACTGATGTACGTTGTCGAGCACTAGATGTGATGTTAATGATTGCGTCTTGTTGAAAGTGTCACCTATGAAGGGAACTATGCGGTTTGGTATAAAGGGAAAGTTGAGCCCAAGATATGTTGGACCCTACAGAATCAACCGCAGAATAGGCAGGGTACCCTATGAGGTTGAGTTGCTGGCAAAATTAGAAGCGGTTCATTCTGTCTTTCATGTGTCGCTGCTATGGAAGTGTTTAGGAGATCCTTCATATGTTATGCCAATTGAAGATGTTCAAATCTCCGAGGATATATCATATGAAGCAATACCAATTGTTATCCTAGATCGTGAAGTTGGGAAGCTTATGACTAAAGAAGTAGCTTCAATAAAGATATTGTGGAGAAGCAATAATATTGAAGAAGTGATATTGCAATCGGAAAAAGAGATAGGGAGGAAATGCCCTCAGTTGTTTGTGACATGAAGATAACCTTGAGGTACATTTGATAATTTCTTTTCTAAAATTTATAATATGAACTTAAAGTATGCATAAGGTTATAAAAGTATGAGCTACATAAATTGTAACCTTCGTTCGAGGAACACCCCCTACCTTTCAATACAATGCGACTAAGTTAATACCAACAAAGGCGCTTAAGCTCGAGTTGATAAGGTGATATTTGGTTTCGGGATTTGATATAGACAAATATGTATAAATGTTACGTCGAAGCCTAAGGGTAAAGCTTTGAAAATGGAATAGAATAAATAAGGTGTTTTCTGACTTATTTAAGTTAAAAGATAACAAGTAGGCGTATCACCTACCTATGCAAAATAAACCAAGTTACGCGGGCCGAGTTGGAGCAGAAGCTGCATGAGTTATTGGAAATGATAGTGACCAAAATGAATCTTAAATTTGGACTAAAAATTGACACAAATGCTGGCCCAAAATAAACACAAAGGTAATTACCAATGTTGACCAAATTATGAACCAAAATAGAGTCAAATTGCAATCATCAAATCAACTAATCGGAGGCCAAAATAGAGGTCAACTTTGGCCCAAAACCCATGACCCATTATAGACCAAATTGAGGTTCAAAAAGTACAGTCATAAGGGTCCCTTATAAGTTCCAAAAGATTGAACAAATTTCAGCATTTATACTTAGCCAAAATCTGAAAAATTCTCCAAGTTCTCTCTTTCTTCCATCTCCAAGTATAGTCGTTTCTTTGCCCATTAAGGTGAGAAAATCTATTATAATTCTGATGTTAAACTTATTCACATATCTATGAAATCATGTGATAAAAAAATTGATGAAACATGGCAGCACCTTTTCCCAAGTTGAATAACCAAAGTTGTGTAAATTTATGAAGTTTTCTCCTCTTTTTGGTGTATATGTGAAGGATACTTAGGCTCTTCAAGACTATAAAAAAAGGGATAAGAACACCCCTTCAAGTGTATTAAGTACTCTGTCTAAGTTCATATTTTTGTATGAAAGTTTGGGTGGAGAAATCTTATAATAATGTTGTTAAGAACTCATGGACGGTGATCAGAAGCCGTGAGTTTAATATGTTGTTGTGAGGTTTGGGGTGTAATGCATTATATCAGGGATTTTTTTATTTTCTATGGTTGGAGGAAGTATGTTCATGTGAGGATATGTTGTGTTGAAATGGAAAAGGAGAGTGTTGCGATAAACCATTGAAGTTACGCCAATACGTATAATATGTCCAAAAATTATTTATCTACTATTTTGGTGAAGTTGAGTCATGTTTAAGGGCTAATATTAGCTTCATTATGAACCTATATTATAGATCAATTTGATAATGTAAAGTTCAATTCGTGATAAGGTAATTATTGAAAGAAACAAGGTATGTAAAGTTGTTGTCGCTTTCTTTGAAATTGCACGAATCTTATTTCGCAAATTATAGTTGATTTGAAATTGTTATGGCACTAGAAGAACCTTGAAAGGGAATTGTTGGCTATCTAATTACATACATACATACATACATGTATGTACGAACGACACGAGATGAGCATCTGTTTACAATTTCCCTTTAATCTTGGCGTAACCTACTTGTACACCTTTACTCTTTACTCTCGCACTTGTAAAGTACTTATTTTGTTGGAAATGAAATATGGAGATTGAAATATGATATTATTGAAATGTTAGGAAAGACCTATGAAGAGGTCATTGGTTATTAATTGCTAGATGACTGATGTGCCATGGTTTTACGGTACTTTGACGCTTAAAACTAAGAAAATAAGCTAATTCCGGGTATGTTTATATAGATATAATGTGTTTTTGTTAAGTGTTGCAAGAAAACATGTTCGGAAAGTGAAATGGGCATAATGAGTCTAAAATGGGCTAAGTTTGGAGTCCTAGTAAGGTAACGAGTCGTCATGTCATTGGACGACTCATTCCCTGAACCATTAGGAGAAGATGATTATGAAGTACCAAACTTGGGCTGGAGATAGTGTTGACAATGGATTGACACTACGACTCATCAAGTCTGGTCATGAGTCATTTGGTGTGTCGTGAGGTCTGGAAGCTGAAATAGATCACAAGTCCTGTGGGTCACAACCAGAGGAGTAATGAGTCGCCATATGACTCCATGACTCGTATACAACACTCGTCAAGTTAAAGTTCAGAAGTTAAGCTAAAGTACTGAGAGTGGTGACAGAAGGAGCAACGAGTCGTTATGAGACTCAACGGCTCGTCAGGAGCAATTATGGGCAGTCATTCAGAATATTGGAATTTTAGGACTCAGAAGCAACAGAGGAATTCATGACTCGTCTTATCACTTAACGAGTCACTTGGTGAACCATCGTACTGGAAGAAGTTTTCCTGAGTACGAGCCATTACTACACTTCAAGACTTGTTATGTCACCCAATGAGTCGTCATCACTGCCGACCTAACTTTCTAGTTTAATTAGGAAAGGATTTATTTAGTATCTATAAATACTTTATGTAGGTTTCATTTTAGAGTTATGACTTTTTACCATAATTTCATTGTTGTTGATCGACATTAAGGTTCAAGAAAAGATTTGCATAATTTGTTCTTGAATTTAGGGATTCAAACAACTTTGGGATTATTGTTTTTAGATTTTTGTTGATTAATTTAAGACGTGTTCTTTCTTCTACAAATTATTATAAGTTTACAATTATGATTTCTTCTGTAATTCTTAATTGTGATTCTTCAAGCATGAGTAGCTAGACCTATAACTAGGGTTGTGGGAACCATGATGAATTAACATACATAGGCAAAAATACTTAGTGAATCTTGAATGGGGTTTATGCAGGTATTGATTTTCCCTTTGTTTTAATTGCTTCTTAATGGTCGCGAACATTGGAATTTGTCCTATTCTTACTCACCAGATCAAGGGGGTAATGAATGAAAAAAGGAATTAACAATGGAGATTTTGATGGCTATCAACACTCATCTAATAGCTTGACCTTGTCTAGAAATAGCTAATTTGATATCAAGGGTAAGGGTTAATCAAGTATATGTCCACATATGGATCAAGTTGCGTGGTAATAATCATCTAATTAGGGGACCAACATTTTAGGTGAAGTTAACTTACTGATATTGCATGCTAAACACCAGAATAGATCACTAGTATGAGAGCCTCTATTCAATTTTTAATCAAGAATCTTCTCATTGCTCTATACTGTTTTACATTATTTCTTGCCACAATTTCCCCCTAGGAAATAAGAAAACCAATACTATTAGCTAAAACGCATTAACTGAGGTCCTCGCCATATTTCTCGTGCGATTCAATCCCAACCCTTGTTGGGTTCTATATTTGAACATCGACCATTTTATATCTCATTACGAGGTGTAATTTGCGCGACAACAATTAAATTTTGGCGTCGTTGCCAAGGAATACAACTTAGGTTTTTGTTAATTGTGTTTGTGTTGTTGTTGGTTCTTATTTCCTTTTTATTTTTCTTTGTTGTTTTTGTTTCTTTATAGATCTCAGGTTCATGTATGCCCAATAATCAGAGCCAAGGAAAATCCCTGGTTCTAATTAATCACGAACTTGAGTGAATATAAGGAAAATGGACAACGCACATGGGCAAGAAATAGTGGAAGAAGCAACAACCCTAATGTTGGCTGAGGAAAAAGCTAGTGCAAGGGAAAGAGAGGTGACAACTCTTTTTCACATCGAGCGCGTCCGCAAGTGTACGGGTCGTGCAAGTAATATAGTGGCTCTTTTTAAGAACCGGAATGTCGAACCCACAGGGAC
>JACEIK010000479.1:218616-235191 GCA_018107945.1 Datura stramonium | reverse complement strand
ATTATTACCTTGGTTCAGTCCCTGTGGGATCGATACTTGGCTTACTTTAGCCATTTTACTACTTGTTTGACCACGTGCACTTGCGTGTAGTTGCGAAACACCCCGAACAGGAGCCAGGACAAAAAAGGTGAATGCAGTTGGTTCTCAGGGTAAGGCCCCAAGAAATGATGGAGGAGAATCATAATCTGAGGAGGAATCCAATTATTTGAATGATCAAGGGGCGGGTTTCTGGGCCAATGCGCAAGGGTCTAACCAAGATTTTTGGCATCAAGGTCAAGAGAATCAAGGACGGAACTATTATAGAGAATATAATTACAACCGGGGCCAATATAGGGATAGGAGTAGAGGCATATAATGGTGATTGGAAAAAGTGTGAGGAGTACAAAAATTATAGAAGCAGTCTTTATGTGCCTTAAAGAAATCGTGAACCAAAATCTAGTAGTTCGAGGGTGGATGATATGTTGTCTAAAGTGCTCAAAAAGATGAAGGCAACTAATGGCCATTTTAAGGAATTCACACTGATATTTTCGGGATGAACCAAAAGGTAGAGTCACATGCCGTTGTCATTAAGCAGATTGAGCAGCAGCTTAGTCGAATGTCTGTTACTATGAACTAGATGAAAAAGGGCATACTTCCCAGTAAAACGGTTTAGAATTCGAAAAATAACAATCATTGCATGTTGTCACTACTAGGAGTGGGAAGACGATAGTTGATCCTCCTATACCGGTTGTGACTGAGGAGATAGTTGAGCCCTCATTGATTGATGATGATAAGGTGGCAGACTCCGAGGATCAGGTTTTGGTTGATGACGCAGTTGAGAAGACAACTTGTAGTGATGTATAGAATCATGGGTATGAAAAAGGGAAGGAGAAGGAGGTATCTCAAAAGTTAACGCCAATTCCTAGACCTCCCCCCCCCCTTTCCCACAGAGGCAGAAGAAGAAGGTCGAAGATTGGAAGTATCACAAATTCATTTCAATGCTTAAACAATTATCTGTGAACATCCCTTTACTTGAGGCACTTGAAAAAATGCCTGGCTATGCAAAATTTATGAAGGATCTCTTCACTAAGAAGAGGATAATTAGCTTTGAGTTAGCTAATAACTTGCACCACTGTAGTGCAATAACATCTCGATCTCTTGTGCAGAAGAATGAAGACCCTGGAGTTTTCACCATACAATGCACCATTGGCGCCTTTAACTTTGCTAAGGTTTTATGTGATCTAGGTGCTAGTATCAATCTTATGCCGCTGGCAGTGTTTAGACAGTTGGGCTTGGGAGCCCCCAAACCGAATACAATGCGGCTATTGATAGCAAATCGCAAGGTGAAAAATCCGGTGGGGATTCTTTATGATGTTCTGGTGAAGGTTGAGTCCTTTATATTTTCAACTGACTTGGTTATTCTTGACTGTGAGGTAAATTTCGAGGTCCCCATTATCTTGGGGTGAGCATTCCTTACCATCGGTCATGATCT
Source organism: Datura stramonium (assembly GCA_018107945.1). Lineage (NCBI taxonomy): Eukaryota > Viridiplantae > Streptophyta > Magnoliopsida > Solanales > Solanaceae > Datura > Datura stramonium. Next base: position 233,720 of record JACEIK010000479.1, on the reverse strand, counting down.
TGTGGACATGGAGACCAGACAACTGAAGTTCCGATTGAACAATGAAGAAGTAACGTCTAATGTGTGCCGGTCTATGAAACAGTCAAATGATACGCGGGTGGTATCAGTGATTGATATTGAGGAGGCTGAGCTTCCTATCATGCCTATTGATGAGAGGTTGAGTATTGAGGACTTAGAAATAGTTTTGATGAATGGTGATATTAAGGAGATAATGGGGGGTGACGAGATAGTAAATGCACTTGCAGGTATGGGGTCGTACACTTATGCCCCCCAAAAGATTGATCTTGATCTGAAAAATCGTGTGACTCCACCAGCCAAGTCATCTATTGAGGAACCTCCAGTATTGGAGCTCAAGGAACTCCCATCTCACGTACGATATGTATTTCTAGGGACCGAAAACACATTACAGATTATAGTAGCAGCAGAATTGGTGGAATGGAAAGTGGAGGCTTTGGTATTCATTTTGAAGAAGTATAAGAAGGACATTGGATGGACCATAGCGGATATTATTGGGATCCCACCAGGTATTTACACACATAAGATCCAACTTGTGCCATACTATATTTCTAGTATCGAGCATCAGTGTAGGCTGAATCCGCCTATGCAAGAGGTGGTCAAGAAGGAAATTGTTAAGTGGTTGGATGAAGGTGTAGTTTACCCTATTGCTGACAGCAAATGGGTGAGCCCAGTTTAGTGTGTTCCAAAGAAGGGGGAATTACTGTGGTTCCGAATGCAAATAATGAGCTCATTTCACTGAGGCCAGTCACAGGTTGGAGAGTATGCATGGACTATCAAAAGCTAAACCATTGGATGCATAAAGATCATTTTTTGATGTCATTCATAGATCAGATGCTAGACCGACTTACAGGCAAGTTATTCGGGGTACAATCAGATCTCTATAGCTTCCAAAGACTAAGAGAAAACCACTTTCACCTATCCCAATGGGATGTTTTCTTTCAAGAGGATGTTGTTCGGGTTATGTAATGCACCCGCCACTTTTCAGCGATGTATGATGTCTATATTTTTGATATGGTGGAGGACACCATCGAAGTCTTTATGGATGATTTTTCGGTGGTGGGTGAATATTTTGATGATTATTTGGCTCACTTGAGCAAGGTGCTATAGAGGTGTAAAGAGACCAGCTTGGTGCTTAATTGGGAAAAGTGTCATTTCATGGTCAAAGAAGGTATAGTGCTAGGCCACAGGATTTCAGGTAAGGGCATTGAGATGGATAGAGAAAAGATTGATGTTATTTCTAGCTTACCACCTTCGATTTCTATGAAGGGTGTTCGATGCTTTTTGGGCCATGTGGGATTTTATCAGAGATTCATAAAGGATTTCTCAAAGATTGCACATCCCTTGTGAAAGCTACTTGAGAACGAGGTGAAGTTTGTGTTTGATGATGCTTGCTTAAAGGCTCTTGAATGCTTGAAGGAGAAATTGACTACTGCCCCGATCATAGTGGCATCTAACTGGTCCTTACTGTTTGAGGTTATGTGCGATGCTAGCGGAGTGGCCCTGGGTTCTACTTTGGTCCAAAGGTGTGAGAAGATTTTTCATCCTATTTATTATGCTAGCAAGGCGCTTAATGCAGCTTAGAAAAATTACACGTGACGGAACAAGAGTTGTTGGCTGTGGTATTTGTATTTGAGAAAGTTTGGGCATACTTGCTTGGAACTAAGGTGATAGTTCATATAGACCATGCAACTCTGCGTTATTTGATGGCAAAGAAGGATGCCAAATCATGGTTGATTAGATGGGTTTTTTTGTTGCAAGAGTTCGAGTTTGAGGTTAAGGACCAGAAAGGGACCGAAAATCAGGTGGCAGATCACTTGTCAAGATTAGAGGTAGATGCAGCACTTAGAGATGAGCTTGATATAGATGACACATTTCTCGAAAAGCAGGTTTTGGCTGCTTCCCAGGATCTCATTCCATGGTTTATGGACATCGCTAATTATCTGGTGAGTGATGTGGTACCCGAAGATTTATCTTTTCACTAGAGAAAGAAATTCATTTATGATGTGCGAAAGTTTTTTTGGGATGAGCCTTACTTATTTCGCATATGTGTTGATGGGGTAATTCAGGGATGTGTGCCCGAGGCTGAAATGTTGAGCATATTGGAGGCTTGTTACTCATTCCCTGTTGGGGGTCATCACAACGGAATTCGCACAACCCACAAAATTCTGCAATGTGGGTATTATTGGCCAACCATTCATCAAGATGCACATGATTTTGCAAAGGCATGTGATGCATGCCAAAAGAAAGGAGGAATATCACAAAGGCATGAGCTCCCTCTCATTCCCATCCTTGTTATTAAGTTGTTTGATGTGTGGGGCATTGACTTTATGGGCCCGTTTAAGGGCTCAAATGGGATGAAATACATACTTGTAGTTGTGGACTATGTTTCTAAGTGGGTGGAGGAGGTTGCGCTTCCAAACAATGAAGATAAAAGTTTCACAACATTCTTGAAACAAAATATTTTTCTCCAGATTTGGGACCCCTAGAGTAATCATTAGTGATGGGGGTTCGCACTTTTGCAAACGGTTGTTTCAGACCTTGCTTGAAAAATATGGGGTGAAGGATAGGGTGGCAACACGTTATCACCCACAATCTAGTGGGCAAGTTGAGGTCTCCAACCGGAAGATAAAGACAATCCTAGCGAAGACTGTAAATGCTAATAGGAAAGATTGGTCTCGGAAGCTGGATGATACATTATGGGCTTATCGAACTGCATTCAAGACCCCTATAGGTATTTCTCCTTATTAGCTTGTGCATGGGAAAGCATGTTATCTTCTGGTCGAGCTGGAGCACAAATCCATTTGGGCACTCAAAAAGCTGAATCTGAATTGGAGTGACGTTGCGAACTTGAGGCTTGATCAATTGAATGAGTTAGATGAATTTTGTTTGAAGGCCTATAAAAGTTCAGAAATTTACAAAATGAGGATGAAGATACTGCATGTACAAAAAATTGAGCAATGAGAGTTCAGCATGGTGCAATTGAGTTGGAAAATCATAAAGGAAAACGATTTAAGGGGAAGGGCTAGCAGGTGAAAGCATTTCTGGGGAAAAGTGAAGAAATCAAACTGGTGGACCTTTGGGCTCTGGGTGAAGTCTGAGTAACCCGGGAACTTGCATCGTGCTGCGACATTAAATCAGGTGTTTCATGGGAGGCAACCATGGAGGTATCTTCATGAAGTTTGAGTAATCAAGATACCTACATCATGCCGCGACGTTAAATCAGGCATTTCTTGGGAGACAACCCAAGATGTAATTGTAATACCAATATAGTGTTCATGTGTGTTGATATGTGCAGGTGAGTAAGATGGGAAATCTGGAGTTGGAATAAAAATTTTAAACATCAGAGTCTGGTGCCGAGTCTGGTGCCAAAAAGATTAGAACGAGTCGTTACCTAACATAACGACCCGTCGTCACCAATTGTGGCCGCTGAAGCAGAAAACAATAAGCTTGGGAGATTAAGTGACGAGTGACTTAACGAACCGTGAGGTTTCTCGATGAGTAGTTAATTACCTCATTCTGACACAACTAAAGTTCACCAAGAGTACAGGACCAACAACTCAAGACATGACTCGTTGGGTAACATCATGAGTTGTTGCCTGAGTCATTTGGTCCCAGGTAAGTTACCCATTATCATAGCACGTAAACAGAAGCATAACGAGTCATGGCCACTGGAAACGACTCGTTACGTGGGTCGTGGTTCACATGCTACATTTTTAATCACTCGACCAGGCTCACGCGAAAATGGGTTAATTTGATTTCTTCTATTAAAAACCCATAATCTCCCCTAAATCAGTCCACTTTCAAAGCCTAACACTATTAAACAGTTCCCTCCCACTTCTCCACTTACCATCTTCAGTTCCACACACACAAACACATAGGAACAACATCACGATCACCATACCTGCCCACACTCAGTGAAGCACAACTAATTGACTTCTAATTCTCTCTTCGAACATCCTCCTAATAGTGAATATTGTAATTCTTTCTGTAATCAATTCGACCTCCTCATGCTTGAAAATTTCTGTGGATGTTTGAATTTGGTCCCAAAATTAAATCCTAGTTGACATGAATTTAATTGCCTCAAATGGTGAACACAGTAATATCTGAACTAAATGGATTTTTGTTGATGATTTTGTTGTAGAATGTTTTGAATGAATGAGGTTGTAATTGTTATTGAGCATCATTTGGCTTGGGTTTCTTACACCCATTGAGTCGGCGGGCATTACGATCTATAATTTCTTTGGCAATAAAGCTTGGATTCTTTTTCCCACCCAACTCCTACTGAAATAAAGTACAAAAGTTTGAAATGGGTGAAGTCTGAGTAACCCAAGCAGTTTGATAACTCAGCCAGTGATAACACCTCCAATAATAACTCGTTTGATAACTCAACGAGTCGTCGCTTGTGTTATCACCACTGAGAACAAACATATTGATAATAGACTCTTAGGAATGAGTCACTTGAAGAGTCCTGGTCTCTATTGACGACTCATGGGGTGACTGATCCTGAGTGGAGCACAAATGGTAAAAACTTGAACATAAGACCACGACCAACTTAACAACTCATTGCCACAAGCAACGACTTATTGAGTCAAGTCGTTAAGACCACTGGAAATAATACACAAAGTTAATCAGGTAGATGATGGATGACTTGACGACTCATTGCCACAAGCAATGAATCGTGAGTCAAATCATTAAGTCTATTGGAAAAGGTGCAAACACTTGAACATGCAGACAATAGATGACTTAACGAGTCGTTGTCAGTGACAACGACTCGTGGAGTCACTCGTCCTGTCTGAAGGCAGTCACTTAATTAGTACATTCTTATACTATAATTTTGGGTACTAATGTTTATTCCACAGGTACAATGGCACCAAAAGGAACTCCCAAGAAGGGTCCGACCAATAAATAAAGGTCAGAAAAGGGACAACCCTCGACTCGTAGATTGGTAGATGAACCATCAGTCTTAAATGAGTCGAGTTTCTCAATTGAAGAGTATCAAATAGAGGAGGAGCAGTTGGAACGACGATCGACTAGGGCTAGGATGAAACATCTCGTTACTCTGACGGCCATGGTCGTATCTCTGACCCTGCTCACAAGGATCCTCCTAACAAGGACAGAGAAAATGATAGTGACTCATCTCCCAAAAATCATATAGGAGAGTTTTCTTCTCAGTAAGAAGGTGGTGCAAATGATGAAACAGACACCTCGGACACCTCTCCCACTTCTGCTGACATAGAGTAGCCATGGAGACTAATCAACAGGTGGGGTGTATCAGGTATGAGGGATATATTTAATCGGGATATTTCTATAAATGATAAGGGCCATCCAAAAAAGAGCATCTATGAGGAGCCGAGGCTGGTCACTGTCGGGATTCAAGATCTCCCGGATATTTAGGCACTATTTGAGAAATATCAGTTCAGCTGGTTGAGTGAACCATCTGATAGTTATAACCCAGCTTTAGTCCATGAGTTCTATGTGGTGTATGCAGCCACACTGAAAAATTAGGTCTTAGGAGGCCAAGACTAGAGAAAGCAGCCCGCACTGACTAGAGTTATGGTCCGGGAAACACCAATAGACATTTCTTTATTTCACCATCTCGCGCATGCTCTATGGTACAGAGTTTGAACCTCCAATTAACACATACGAATTTGATTACTGGCTGAGTGAGCTACATAAGATTAAGGTCAATAAGTTGGACCACGAGGACAGAAAAAGGCAGTATACATGGTTGACACGGATCATAACCACTTGGGGTACATTGGTGGAGTGGTTAAATGGACTAAAAGTACAGATCAAGAATGCCACATTGAACTTTCAGGCAAATTTTGGTGGTCCTTTGTGCGATGTCGACTAACAATGATAATGTTGTATCACCTGACTGAGTTGCACTAGTAGCAAGCATCATTGTGGGGTACGCAATTAACTTCCTAAGGTATATAGCTGAGGAGATTTAGGAGAGAGCCATATTGGATAGCACGAGCATTCCCTTCCCATGCATGTGGCCCAGATATTTAGGGAGTCACAGGTCCCTGAGTTGCCCACGGTAGACTAGAAAGTTAAGGTGCTAAAAATTACGAATATCGGGTTAATCAGGGATGATACAAATCTGATCTCCAAGTCAAGGAGTCAGGTTGTCATAGATATAGGGGCTGCATTATTAGCCGAGGAATTGAGTGGGCATTCTCCGAGTGATACAGGGTTCACCGAGTTTGAGACAGAGCCTTCAGCGGCCCATGAGACTTGTAGTCAGCCTGATACTACCACTACACCAGATGTGCCCTTGACCTCCAAGGTCCCAGTTTCATCCTCCGTTGTACCAGCAGCTAGGCCACCCAATGCATCACCATGATCCTCATCGGCTAGCCTAGTCACAATCTCACGGGAATTCATTACTGACATGGATAGGGGGTTGGCTAAGGCAGAAAAACAGCAGGCTCACACAACACTTTTAGGTGAAATTGCTAATGGAGCAAGTAAATCCCTGGGTAATGAAGGAGTTGGAAGTCTTGTAGAGGACATGGCATGAATGACTAGATGCGTTTGAGAGGTAGATGGATGAGCACCTCTCTTAGTTATAGGCACTCGAGTTAACACAATGGTATGCCGAGGTGGCTACCCTCAGAGCAGAGTTGCGAGAACTATCAGCACGGAAGCTATCGGCTATACCACCACTGGTGCTGCCAGTAGCGGAGAATGAGAGTGAGGAGAAGCTACCTCTAGTGTTTGATTTCACTACTGAGGAGCCTGTGGTTCAGAAAAAAGGAAAAAGACCTCGAAAAGAGGTGAGCGAGGGTGATAGTGGTGATCTTCTACGAGAGTAAAAGAGGGAGAGGAAGGATATAGAGGCAACACTGAAGCTGTCTAGAGATGAGACCTGAGAGAGGGCCAAGTTTGATACTGCTAGAGCTTGTGGAGAGGGTACGAGCTCTGTTGGTTTAGAGAATGCGCTGGTTATAATCGGTGCCACAGGAGAGGAGATTGGGGGTGCATCTGCATCTCCCACCAACCATACTATAGGCGTATAGGTCGCTCAGGTATGTTCCCTATTCCCATGTCTTATTTTTAATATGTGTCGAGGACACCGCATGATTCTTTTTATTGGGGTGCGATTGTACCTGTTTTTGTTGAACATAACTCGAGGGTTTTTCTTGATGGATATCTTTTCCCTCAGGTGTTCCTTATCTAGTAGAATTGGCATGTTTAGGTTTTTGTTTTTTTATGTTGTGTGTCAATTGAAAGGAAAATAAGATAACTTAGGGAAGTCGAATAAAATGGGAATTTTTGTAAGTGTGACATGTTGAACTTGTTGAATGATACCCCTCCTAAATTTTTGTGTGTGCTAAGTGTATGAAGCATAGTCTTTGTGAATCTTTTCATGGCATTAATACTGTGAATGTGCTTACCATTGTGTGACTGTGCATGAACTAGCAATTGGTAATGATGATGTTGTCCTGTGCATTGTGTGGCGAGGTGTTTAGTGTTAGTTCAACAGTATGTGCACAATTTAGAACTTGCCCGGTTAGTCGTACCAAGGTTGTAAGATAGTTGAATAGGAAATAATCATAGTCCGTTGTTCAAAATAGTCCAGCTTAGCCTAAATGACCGACCAAATGAATATGAATATCCCTTGAACCTATTTTGAGCCTAAATTGACCCTTTTTGTTGTTTAGCCAATTCGCCTTCCTACTTTAATTATAATGAACCTGTTTTGGCCCTGGTCCCTCCTTGGACACTATGGACCTCAACTTAGGAAAATTTCCTCAGTTGAGGGTGGCTATTATAGGGGGAATAAGAGGAGTAGGGGGAAAATGATTGAGTAATGAAAACAAAAGGGAGGATTCAGTGTGACTATATATGTAAAAAGAAAAAAATGTGTTTATCTGATGAGGAATTCAAAAATAAAAAAGAGAGAAAGTGGAAGAAGAAGAACCCGAACCCATAGTCTTGAGAGATAAAGAAACAAAGAAGAAAGGGAGAAGAGTGGAAAAAAGGTTAATTGGAGCCAAAGTTAGTGCAGTGCCAAGGAGGGTTGAGTCACTATGTCCATATCTACCATACCTGCCCCCGAGCTTACATTAAAAGCTTAAGAAAGTCCTATAGCGATCCAAATTCAACCTTCTGACTAGCTGAGGTATAGAAAATAAGGGCAAGCCTATGGTTTTGTATGCGCACTGTGTGAACTTCTTTGTGAGAGTGAGTGTACTTGACATAGTCCCTGTATTAAATTGTAATGATTGAGATTTGTGAGTGATTGGGACTTCTTCTCAGTGAGGGCATATGGGAAACAACATCGTTTGTTAACTGTTTAGGTCAGTGTCGTAGGATTTTTATGCATGGTTGCAGGTTGGTAGTGTAATTCCATTCTTTGATTCCTTTGTGTCATGGTGAAAGCTTTGCATATGCACTGTGATTTGGTTTTTGGTGATATAGGAGGGGTTAGAAAGTTTAATTTGATTATTCTATGAGTTTGTGACCGCCATAGGTTCCCTAGATTTCTTTTAGTTGAAGCGTCGGGTTAGTTTTGTTCTTTCATTTTTTCCTAAGGACATGCAAAAGTTCTAAGTTGAGGGTGTTGTTGTGTCGTAGTTTTACAGCACTTTCAATCGAAAATATGCTAATCCCGGGTATGTTATATGGATATAATGTGTTTTTGTTAAGTATTGCAGGAAAACAGATTCAGAAAATGAAATAGGCATAATGAGCCTAAAATGGGCTAAGTTTGGAGTGCCAACAAGGTAAAGAGTCATCATGTCACCGGATGACTCATTCCTTGAACTGTTAGGAGAAGATGATTGTGAAGTACCAAACTTGGGCTGGAGACTATGTTGACAACAGATTGACACCATGACTCATCAAGTCTGGTCACTAGTCATTTGGTGTGTCATGAGGTCTAGAAGTTGAAATAGATTACAAATCTTGTGGTCACAATTAGAGGAGCAACGAGTCGTCATATGACTCCATGACTCATCAACAACACTCATCAAGTTGAAGTTTAAAAGTTAAGCTAAAGTACTTAGAGTGGCAATGGAAGGAGCAACAAGTCGTTATGAGACTCAACGACTCATCACGAGAAGTTATGAGTAGTCATTTAGAACACTGGAATTTTAGGACTCAGAAGCAACGAAGGGCTTCATGGTTCGTCTTATCACTTAACAAGTCATTTGGTGAACCGTCGTCCAAGAAGAAGTTTTGTTGAGCATGAGCCATTACTACACTTCACAATTCGTTAGGTCACCTAACTTTTTTTTATTTAATTAGGAAAGGATTTATTTAGTGTCAATAAATACTTTATGTAAGTTTATTTTTATAGTTTTGGACTTTTACCATAATTTCATTGTTTTTGATCGATATGAAGGTTCAAGAAACGATTTGCATAATTTTGTTCTTGAATTTAGGGATTCAAACAACTTTGGGATTATTGATTTTAGATTTTTGTTGATTAATTCAAGACATGTGGTTTCTTCTACTAATTATTGTAAATTTATAATTATGATTTCTTCTACAATTTTTAATTGTGATTCTTCAAGCATGAGTAGCTAAACCTATAACTAGGGTTGTGGAAACCATGTTGAATTAACACACATAGAAAAAAAATATTTAATCTTAAATGGTTCATGTATTGTTTTTTCCTTCGTTTTAATTGCTTCTTAGTGGTCACAAACGTTGGAATTTTTCTTATTCTGACTCACCAGATCAAGGGGGTACTGAATGGGAAAAGGGATTTACAACGGAGATTTAAGGCTATCAACCCTCATCTAATATCTTGACCTTGTTCGGAAATAGCTAATCCGATATCAAGGGTAAGGGTTAATTAAGTATACATCCACATATGGATCAATTTGCATGGTGGTTATCATCTAATTAGGGGACCAACGTTTTAGGTGAAGTTAACTTACCGATATTGCATACTAAACACCAGAATAGATTACTAGTATAAAACACCTTGTTGTTATGAAGTCATGGGGAACACTATCCTAGTCAACTCACTCATTGAATACAATCAATTTTAATCAACAATAACTAAGTTAGATTGACAAATCTGATAGTCTCAGTACCAACGAGAATTCCATAAATTGATTCTAGTCAAGCCAATATTCTGAGTTATCCATTATAAACTCTGTATATTAAATTTTGAAGCTTCATGTGAGTTGTCTTCAAACTTTCAAGCTAAGTATATACAAAGTTCCTAAGCTTCAAGGTTGTAAGTTCATGCTCATAGTTCAATTATCAAGTCAAAGTGATTTCACAAGTTTCAAAGAGTTATATGTTCACCAAGTTTTTATATTTTGATGCACTTTTACGGCATAGCATATGCATTACTATATATGGTATCCGATCTAATTATTTGAACATATTATATCCGGTCCAAGTATCATAATAGATTATACTCTGTCTGAATATCGAAAGGCCTACTGGCGACTATATATTATATTATACCTAATTCGAGTACCGAAAGGCCCCTACATAATGGCAATACAAATATTTCATGCATTCATGCATATAGGGTTACAAGTTGCGGAGTTACAGGTTATCTCTTTCTTACCCTATATTATTGAATTAATTTCAGTTATCTTATTATTATTATCTTACTTTATTGCTTTTTAATCTTATATACCAGTACATATTATTCATACAGACGACTCTTCTTCCGGGGAACACCTGCATTTATTCTGCAGATGCAGGTAGAGATTACGATCACCCATTGCATTTGGAGCATGAGTTTAGCGGTAGAGTTGGTATGTTCCTTTATTTCAAGAGCATATGTCTAGTTTACATTTTCATTTGTTTTGCTTTATAGTTATGGGTAGGCCAGGCCCTATCCCGACCATCGGTATTATANATTCAGCTATCTCCTGCTATACAGAATTTCTAGTTATGCTATCTATTACTCTTTTAGAGGCTTTGTAGACTAGTTGTCATGTTGCAGCTTTATCAGCTTGCCTTTTCTATTCTTATTATTGTATTGTTGTTTTAATTTTTTCGATCCATATTTACTCTATTGTCCAGTAGGTTGTGATAGTGGCCTTAACAACCCGAATGTCATGATTTTGGATTACAGTTGGTTTATTCGGTCAAGTAAGCACTTGGTGCCAGTCATGTCTCGCTCGATTTGGGGCGTGATTCTCCATTATTAAAAGATAGTAGCATTTCACTTAAGCTTACAAAAAAATCTATAACTTGAGGGATGTATCTCATTCCTCCTATCAACATGTACAAACTCGAGGAACATCAAAATAAAAATAATTGTACATGCTCTATCTATATTTAAAAAGTTCTTGATGACATTTCTTCTGAAGGAAAAAATCTTCCTTCAATTCATATTATCTCCTTTTTAGTCTCTTTGGGAAGTTGTTGAAAGTTATTGAGCCATATAAATTCATCGCAGATCATAACCCAATTAGCAAGAGAGTCTATCACTTTATTTCCTTCGCTGAGATAGTGTTGAAGTGTCCAAATATCAAAATAATTTAGGAGACATCTAATCTTATCAATCACATTCCACATGTTCAAGAGATTTAAATTCACTGAGATAGTGTTGAAGTGTCCAATATCAAAATAATTCAGGAGACATCTAATCTTATCAATCACATTCCACATGTTCAAGAGATTTAAATATTATTAAACACCCATTCAACAAGAAATCTGGATAAATATTCTTATAATAATTTTGAATGCCTCATTAAATATCAATATTAAGAGCAAAACCCTCATCAATATTTTTTGAATTTAAGCCCATAGGTGTAATGACTCGTCTGATCGTTATAGCACCCATTGACGCTTGAATTTGAAAATTGTATACAGGACCGATGTTATTTTCTGGTAAGGATGAATGTAATGGTTGTGTTTTAAAGGGGCGGAATAAAAAAATTGTGGGCCCGGTGACAGGACCGCTATAGCAGCACATTATCGCCATGGTGTGACCGCTACAGCAGAGCAAGCATTGCTGAATGGGAGATGCGGACCAAAACTCTATGCTTTTCTCATTTTTAAAACTCAGGTCCTAATGCAACAAGGTTTTGTTATTAAAAACTCCATGCAAACTATCCTAGTTATTTTGGCAAAGAAAAGAAGAATGAGGCAAGGGAAGGGAAGAACTTCACCAACCTCCCCGGTGGAATCCTTCAAGTGGCGTGAATTCGAAACTTGGAAATAGAGTCTTACCACGTTTCTTGACGTTAGCTTAACGCCTAGGTAGGTTATGACTTACTTTGAGTTAGACTATAGTTAGTAAATTGTATAAATATGTACTATTAATATACAATTAATAAGGGTAGAGAAATCATAAAAGATGATTTCTTGATGAAAGATTTGTAGTGACACAACTAATAAAAACTGGAGGATTAATCCTAGGTATGAGAACATAGGTAGAAGTGAAACCTAGAGGATAACTAATATTGGGGGTATATTCTTGATGTGATGTCCTCGATAAAATATTCTTGAGGTGATGTTGTGATAGTATGTTTTGTTTATATGTGATGCTAATTGCTCGTGATTGTAAATTATGCTGGTGTGGTCCTGATGGTATAATCCTGGGTGAACAATTGTAGTAGAACGGATTAAGGGAACATGGGAGGAGATCGGACCTAGTGTGGTTATAGGAGTATATTATTGTAAATAAATCATAATGAACTAAAAACTTGAGACCGGTAGTATAACTTAACTAGTTTAAAAAAAATTCAAGGTAAAGAAAGAATGGGCAATTGTGAGAAATCGTAGTAGTAGGTGGAGTAATTAAATGAGGATGGCTTCAAAATGATCATTGTGCATCAATGAAGTTTTCTTGTGAATGAATAAGTTTAAGGGATAATTATGGGTCCGAGTAAAGTGACTTGAAATGGGGACTAAAACGAACAATATTTTGATCAATATCAAAAGAATCTATTTATGTGATAAACCCCTAGGTGAGAGGATAGGAAAGGTGGAACCTATGAATTGTGAATGCGACCTTGTGTGTTTTATTTTTTATTAGATGAAGCAAGACTTTACTATTTAATAAATAGCTAAAAAGATAGCAGGTTACAGTTACGAGGAGTTAGTCCCTATATAATGAGGTGTATCTGGGTGGGTGGGCAATGTGGTTAATTGGTCTTATGACAAGTATTTTGTTGAAGTTTTGAATGAATTGTTCATGTTTTGTGAATTCATTCTAAATTGATTGAACCATGATTGATATCCTTGAAACTGTGAGTGAAGTTATGGAAATCAAAGTGTACTAATAATCCTTCATATGTAGTGATTAACTGAGATCATGACGATATATGTTGAGAAAGAATTGGGTAATACATCCTTGCCCAGAGATGAGAGGCTCGCGTTCGAGGTGAGCATCCGAACAAGCAAAAGTCTAATTGATTAAGGTATATATTTATACTTAGAGATGAGTGGCTCGTGTCCAAGGTGAGTATTTGGAAGAGCGGTTATGATATGAGTGGCTCGTTTCTGAAGTGAGCATTCGGATGAGCAGATGAGTGGGAGCGGGTACCACGCTAGTACAGTACATGTATTTCAAGATTCCCCTACAGGTCATGACTGGTATGACAAACGTAAGACCCTCTGACATATGTGTACAGTGATATTTTTTGTGCGTGTGTACGATGATGTGACAGAGAAATGCGCCCGACACATTGCCGATGGTATGATTGTCACAGAGATCAGTACAGGTATGTTATGATATACATATGAAAATGTGACAAAGTTCAGTGATAGGTTTGACACCAATATGTGTATAGATATTCCATGAGATGAAACTAATGATGACATGTCTATTTACAATGTGTTCAACATGCATATGGTCTGCTGCATAAATATGTCTTACTTATTATTGTAAGTCTTGGTGTTTTAATGAATTTGTTTGTGAATGAGTTAATATTTGTATTCAAATTATCGGGTAAATGTTATTTATGTGTTGTTGTTGGGTTGACCCAGATTGCGAGATGTTCGTGAAAAGGGGAAGAGAATGAATAATTATGATTAGATGGAAGTGTTGAATGTAGATTGCTACAGTTTTGTGTGATGTTAGACCTTGTTTAATTGATGAGGTGTTGAAAGAAGTATGGTTGCTAGCGAAGTCTAGTTACTGCCTAGAGTAGTACCACTGGCGCGATAGAAATTTCGCTGCGGCGAGACAGCGAAAACGGTCAAGTTATCGCTGCAGTGAGACTTAAACAGTGTGCAGGCCAGCTTTTGTTGCTAAGCTGGGTAGAGAAATATGAATGTATAATTAAATAACTAGAGTAAATGAAGAGTAAAAAATTGATTTGATAAATTGTAGAGTGGTTGTTTAAAAACTGAATTATTGATTGTGTATTAATTTTATGTTGTTGTTTGAACTAATTGTAGTTGGTGGATAATACCTACCAGTACATATGGTGTACTGACACTACCTTTCTACACCTTTTGGGTGTAGATTGTGGAAGGTAAATTGCAATTTCATGGTTAACAAGGTGACACTCAACATCAACTTCCACATTCTCTTTGCAAATGAAGCTATGTCATTTTATTTTGTCGGTATTCCAAGTAGAGCTCTTGTACTTGTCAAGACTAGATCTTGAGAGAGTCATGGTTTTTGGCAGGATGTCGCGCCCTATTTTTTCTCGCGGAAAGCAGGATACAACATGTGACGTCTCTTAAGGGTTAAATAGAAGAGTCGCCACCTAACGATTTGAGATGCGTTAGGGCACCATACTAACCTAAGGTCTGTTTAATTAACTAGGTTACCAGAGTCAGGCAAGGTCTTAAATTACCTCAAAAGGAAGGTGTTAGGCACCTTTCGAGGTCCACAAATGTGGTTCCCAGCCGGATTCATCAAAAAGTGGGAAAAATTATCTAAGTGAACAAATAAAATTGATTTTAGCTTATATTATAATAATTAAACTAAATAATTAATGACAAGCAAAAAAAAAACTTAGGCAAAATAAAATCTAAAATTAGTTTATCTTATTTTATTTTTTGTTTAACTATAAATACAAAAATTATGGCAAACAAAGCAAGTAAATATAAAGACAAACAATAAAACTGGACAAATTATTAAAATACACATAACATAACAACCAAATAAATAATTATTTTAATTATGGGGTCGAACCTCA
>JACEIK010000479.1:174764-205067 GCA_018107945.1 Datura stramonium | reverse complement strand
ATGTAACTTGAAATAATTTTCACAATATTATGATAATAAATTATTTTATAAATATAAAAGTAAGTCGAATATTTGCGTAAAATAAATAAATAAATAAATATAAGCAGCATATTAAGGCGTAGGGAGGTCAAAATTGGGTGTCAACACATGATTTTATTGTAAATCAAAACCTCGATTTGTTTATGTGAATTAATAGTAGCTCTTTATATTTTTAAATGTTGTTTATAAAGGGGTTTTCCTACCGAACTAGAGTTGATGTACGTGTTTGCATGACCCCTCCAATTTGATCATGTCAAGTTGGTATCAAAGCGTCTAGGTTACTGGTCTCACAAGTACAAGAGCAATGTCGAGTAGATTCGTACCGATTGGTGTGTAGATGTCCACATCTAATCTTTGGGAAGCTATTAGGCATTTAGGATGTCTTTTCTTTTATTCTTTCCTATCATGTTGTATGCACGTGTTGTTCACCCTGGATTGAGCCTAATTGGTATCTGGAGGATTCCAATTGGTATCTCAACAGGCTCCATTGGTATCTAGTGACGTGAACTGTAGGGGAATATGATATAAATTGGTGGGTGAAGGCTAGTGACCGTGAATTGTCTTATGTTGACCGGAGGGACAAAAAATCCCTGCAAGGGTTCTGATTAGCGAGTTTCGCTTCAGTGAAATGTGTCTTGTCGCAGCGAACTAACTACAACGAGAACTGGACCACTGTAGCGGATTTGCTCTAGTGGAAAGGTGGTAGCTGTAGTGGACGGCTTCTAGGAAGAATCCGAAATCCCCTATTTTTGAAAAATAGTTGTAGTATGTCAAACACGATAAAACCAAGCATTCATATATGGTAAGAAGTGCGGCATGATATAAATAAAGGGGACAAAACTCGACCATTTTCTAAGGATGCCAAACGGGCACTCGTAAAACCATTAGCAAAAAATAGGTAATATTCAAAACAAGCAAAAGAAACTAGAATTGTCTTACATGCCCCAAATGGGGGCAACCCAAATCAGTATCTAAAAATGGAGTAGGGAAGGGAGGTACATTACAACCATGACTAACTAGAGGCCTCATCACTGCCGATGTTGAGATCATTGGCCACCTTGTTCTCGAACCCACTGAGGAAGAAGAACTCAGGGATGTCCTCTCTGGCCACCTGGGGTGTGCTAGATTCGAGATCAAGGGTCTTCATGATCTGCTTGATCCCCTTCCATATGCAGATGAAGAGCTTATCTAAGGAGTGCTGCTTCTTCTTCTCTATCTCCAAGTCCTCTCTAAGGTCCATATAGGCCTGGGCCAATGAGGCAATCGCTCTTTGCACCCCCTCTGGATCTGCAGCAGTTGCGTTGGATGGCCTGCTACCTAAAGGAGGTCTGGGCAACCCACTAACTCTCACATGACGACCATCTCTATCTCAATCGGCTCAACAGAACCCATAGGCCTGAAAGTGCCAGGCTCACTACCCTCGTCATCAGAAGCAGCCTTCCCTCTTCTTCCTACCCCTTCCTGATGCCCCCTTCACCCTCAAGGGATCAAAGGGTACGTCATAGGCCACTATGACGTCCCTGGCTTCTCAGTGCACCTTGGACCGTTTGCAGAGCAGGGTAATGAGAGAGGGAAAGGGCAGGCCAATGATGCTCTTGGCCAAGAAGTACCTCCACTCCTCCGTTATCTGTGCCTCTATATTGACCGGCACACTGAGGATACAAGACACTACTAAAGCTCGGGGATAGGTCACGTTAGTGATATTTATGGACGGGTGAATCTTCTGGGAAACCAAATTCAACCACCTTCGGGCTTCACTAGTAAAATGGGTACCCTGAATACCAACACGAGTGACACCTTAATGAGATGAGGCCCTATGCTCCTCTACCACTAGATTATCCATGAGCCACTGCCCATTTTCATCCACATTTCGATCCCTCAGCTCGTCCTCCAGAGGATTTGATGGACCCAAAGCTTCATTAATGAAAGCGATGCTTATACTGATTTGCCTCCGTCTAACATAGGCGGCTGGTTCTGAGAGATTTCAGTTCACCGTGGGGAGATTGGCACAAAATTCCCTCACCCAAGCTTCATTGGCCTTGCAGGGTTCCTTGACCAGAGGACCCTACCCCATCTACTAAAGACAGGAACAAAATTCCGATGCCTTCTCCGCAACGTCCTACATTATGAAGCCCCTTTCATATATCAGAACCTTGACTTCCTACTTGTTATGCCTAAAATGGCACTGGTCAGTCATAAACTGGATATAGTCGGAGGTGTGACTGCTGCTGATGCTGCTAGACATAATGGTAATAAGATCCTTTAGAGAAAGAAGGTACTTTAAAGAATAATCAAATAAAGAAGATATAGAACTGGAATCAGAAAATGAGAAGCAGGGGACACAACTCACTGCATAAGGCGTGACCGTTGTAGTCGACGGGCAGTCGCTGTAGTGAGTCCGCTACCCCGAAACCTTATCCGCCATAGTGGAAAGGTAACCGCTGTAGCAGACATTATTGTCCCCAGCAACAATAGAGGTCAAATTTATTAATTCAATTTTCTCCCAAATTTTGCATAGATCGGGCAAGAGGGGACTAACCCCAAGCCCCACAACTAGTTTTCAAATGAATAACCTTTTCCTTTGAGCCTTAGGGGCTTAAACAAGTTCAAACACCATCCCACTCAAACCCCCACCCCTTCATTTCCAGCTAAAATCCTCATGAAAGTAGCCTATAGTATGTAGAGAATGATTCAAAGTACTTAAGAACGTTATATTAGGAGCATGCTTCGAGAATCTGGCCAAATAGATCAAAATGAGACCTAACCATACTACCCCAATAACTACCCTAAAACAACACAACTAGACATGATGTTACCATTATTCAAGCATAAAAGTGGCAAGAAATTCCCAAGGATAAGAATTACCTAAGAATTAAGAGGGATTGTGAGGAGAGTTGAGAGGATTTTCCCAACATCTAGAGTGAAGAATGTGAGAATGAACTCGAAAACCGTTGTTCTAGCCTTTAAACTAATTTTCGTTCCACTGTAGTAGGACCATTGCGGTGGAACATGGATCGCTGCGGCGGACGGGCCTAAAACACTGACGTTTCAAATTCTCCAGGGGTTAACTACATTTTAATGTCCCTATTAAAAGAAGTTTTATAATAATTGGTGGCATCTAGGGATTGCACAAGCCATGAGTAAATGATGTGAGTCACAAGTGAGAAATTTGAGAGTCTTGGGATTAGGCGGCTCGAGCCAACTCGAAACTAGCGAGTAGGTGTAAAGCACTCAGGAAAATTCTTTTGGCTATAATATAAGGAGAATACCGATCTAAAAATCTGGGAGCAATATCAATGAGATCATAGTGTCAATTAGGAGCATTAGTGACTATGGCCATTGTCAAGTTAATCGTGGGACAACTGAAAAGCCCTGGACGATTTCGTGGAGCTGTTCGGGAACAAATGGATTTTTAATTAGTATCTAATGTAAGGACCCGTCCGATCATTATAGCATCTTGACAACATTGACACTTGAATTTGAAAATTTTATACAAGCTTGAGGTTATTTTCTAGTGAGGATGAAAGTAATGGTTGTGTTTACAGGGCGAAATTAAAAATTTTCATGGGTTCGTGATAGGACCTCTACGACGGCACATCATCGCCATCGCGAGACCGCTACAACAGAGAAAGTATCGCTGCAACAAAAGACGCTGACTGAAATTTCGTGCTTTTCTCACTTTTAAAACCTAGATCCTAACGCAACAGTATTTTGTCATTAAAAACGCCCTAAAACCTATCCTAGTTATTTTGGAAAATAAAAGAAGAAGGAGGCTAGGGAAGGGAAGAACTACACCAACCTCCATGGTGGAATCCTTCAAGGGGCGTAAATTCGAAGCTGGAAAAGGGAGTCCTATCACTCTCTTGATGTTAGCTTGGTGCCCAGGTAGGTTATGGCTTACTTTTGAGTTAGACTATAGTTAGTGAATCATATACTTATGGACTATTTATATACAATTGATGATGACAGAGAGATCATAAAACATGATATCGTGATGAAAGATTTGTAGTGATGCAACTAATAAAAATTGAAGGATTAATCCTAGATATTAGAACATGGGTGAAGCAAAACCTAACAGATAACTAATATTGGGGATGTATTGCTGATGTGATGTCCTCGATAAAATATTCTTGAGGTGATGTTGTAATAGTATGTTTTTATGATACGTGATGCTAATTTCTCGTTTTTGTAAATTGTGGTGATGTGGTCCAGATGGGGTGAACGATTGTAATAGAACGGATTAAAGGAACAGGGGAGGAGATCGGACCTAGTGTGGCTATAGGAGTTCAATATTGCAAATTAATCGTTATAAACTAAAAACGTGAGCTGGTAGTATAACTTAACTAGTTTAAAAAGAATTCGAGGCAAAGAAAGATGGAAAATTATGAGAAACTGTAGTAGTAGGGTGGAATAATTAAATGAGAATTACATCGAAATGATCATTGTACCTCAATGAAGTTTTCTTGCGAATGAATAAGTTTAAGAGATAATTATGGGTCCGAGTAAGTTGACTTGAAATGGGGACTAATACGAATAATATTTTGATCAACATTAAAAGAATCCATTTATGTTATAGAACCCTAGGTGGGAGGGTAGGAAAGGTGGAACCAATGAATTATGAATGTTACCTTGTGTTTTTTATTTTGTGATAGATGAAGAAAGACTTTACTATTTGATAAATAGCTAAAATGATAGCAGGTTATATAACGAGGTATATCTGTGTGGGTGGGCAATGTGTTTAATTGGTCTTATGACAATCATTTTGTTGAAGATTTCACTGAATTGTTCATGTTGTCTGAATTCATTCTAAATTGATTGAACCATGATTGATATCTCTAAAATTGTAAGTGAAGTTGTGGAAATCAAAGTGTATTGATAATCCGTCCTATGTGGTGACTGACTAAGATCATGACGATATATGTTAGAATGCATTGGGTAATACATCCTTGCCCAAAGATGAGAGGCTCGCATCCGAGATGAGCACCCGGACAAGAAAAAGTATTATTGATTGAGGTGTATATTGATACTTGGAGATGAGTGACTCATGCCCAAGTTGTGTATCCGGGCGAGAAGTTATGATATGAGTAGCTCGTGTCCAAGGTGAGCATCTGGACGAGCAGATGAGTGGGAGCAGGTACCATACTAGTACAATACATGGATTTCTAGAGTCTCCTGCAGATCATGACCGGAACGGTAAAGCTAAGATCCTCTGACATGTGTGTACAATTATATTTTGTTTCAGTGTGTATGGTGATGTGAAGGAGGCGTGTGCCTGGAAAATTACCGATGGTATGATTATGAAAGAGATCAGTACATGTATGTTATATATACACACACACACACACACACGACTGTGTGACAGAGATCAATACAGGTATGTTATGATATGCATGCTACTGTGTGACAGATTTAAGTGATAGGTATGACACCGATGTGTACAAACATTCGATGAGATGAAAGTAATGATGACAGGTCTATTTAACGTATGTTCAGCGTGCATATGATATGCTACATAATTATGTCTTACTTATATTGTAAGTCTTGGTATGTTGATGAATTTATTTGTGAATGAGTTAATATTTATATTTAAATTATCAGGTAAAAGTTATTTATGTGTTGTTACTGGATCGATCCTGACTGTGAGTATGTTCGTGAAAAGGGGAAGAGAATGAATAATTGAGATGAGATGAAAGATGGTGAAATGTGTGTTTAATTGAATGTAGATTGCTACAGTTTTGTGTGATGTTAAGCCTTGTGTAATTGGTGAGATGTTGAAAGAAGTAAGGTTGCCAGCAAAGTTGAGTAACTGCCTAGAGCAGTACTGCTGCAACGATAGAATTTCTGCTGTAGCGAGACCGTAGCAGCAGTCAAGTTACCGCTGCAGTGAGGCCTATAGTGTGCAGGCCAGCTTTTGTTGCTAAGTTGGGTAGAGAAATATGGATGTATTATTAAATAACTAGGGTAAATAAAGAGTAATAAATTGACTTGATAAATTGTAGAGTGGTTATTTAAAAACTGAATTATTGATTGCATATTAATTTTATGTTGTTGCATGAACTAATGTAATTGGCTGATGATGACTACTAGTACGTGTGGTGTACTAAAACTATCTTGCTACACCTTCTGGGTGTAGGTTGTGGCAGGTGAATTGCAGTTTCATGGTTGACGAGGCGATGCTCAGCATCATCTTCCGCATTCTCTTTGCAGATGAAACCGTGTTATTTTATTTTGTCAGTATTCCAAGTAGAGCTCTTGTACCTGTCTAGACTAGATCTTGGGAGAGTCATGGTTTTTTGGCAGAATTTTATTGTAAATCACAACCTTGATTTGTTTACTTGAATTATTGGAAATTTTTGATATTTTTAGATGATGTCCAAAAAGGGATTCTCCTACCGAACTAGAGTTGATGTAGGTGCCCGCACGACCCGTCCATTTGGGTCGTGTCAATAGGAGAGTCAAAAGCAGATATCATCAAGATTTTATCATCTCTAGTAATGCTCCATCCTACATATAAACTTGAATTTTAATTTGAATATTCAACAGTGTTAAGCTTTATGAAATATCCATTTAATAGAAAGAATATGATGTTGAGCCTGATCCATAATTTTATAAAATGAATCTCAATGCATAAAAGGATGGATCTCTGAAAATTATTTATGGATAATCAAGATAAATTGTTGGTTGATCTAATATTGATTTTATGATAAGATATTTTTATGTTTTTAAATCTACTATTGCACCTTTCTTCCTATATTTGTCAGACAATTTCAGGAAGAATCTGACATGCCAAGTTTTAAATGGATTAGATCCCTTAGCCATCCACCAATTAATATATTGATGCCTCAACAGATTGTCACTCTGTTAATTCCAAATATTTGACACAATTATTGCCACACTTTCTGGCTAGTCATGCTCTTCATAAAGAGATGTTCTTCAATTTCCTGTTCATGAATATAGCAGCTGGAACACATAGAAGGGAGATTTACACCAAATTTTTTCATGTTTAGATCAACAACAATTTTGTGTTTGAGAGCCCTCCATGAATATATTCAAAGGAACCTTCTTATGCTAGATCATTTCGTTGGTAAAAAGAGGCTCTGACGGATTCTAATATTGTTCCAAGCCTACTTACAACTAAAATTTTCATCTGTACTAGGAGTCCGCCATAGGTTGATTTTGTCGTATCTGAAGAGTTGATCATAAAATTGTTAATATGAGTTACTATTTCAGTAGGTAGCCCTTGCCTAAGTTTTTTGAGTTCCATTTTTCATCTTCTATGTAAGTTATTATGGAATTATTTCAAGAATGAAATAATGGATTTGTGTACCTTCTTGATGTAGTAGAGAAAAAATCACAAGTCAACAAGATTTTCTCCAAAGTCCACTTTGAATCTCTTGAAAACAAAGCAAAATTCTCACAAACTAAATGTCTCATCTTTTGATTTGTATATGTTGATGTTGAGAAAGAAAGAAAAGAATTTTTTTCCTTCTGTCTTTTCTGTTTCACGTTGTTTTCTCAACAAAAACAACTTCTCTTAAAAGAGAAGTTGTAACAGCAGTTTCCTAATTTTTATGAAACCGTTCCCACTCAATTTCAAATTAGCAGTAACTTCTTATCAGAAGTTAACCTGATAAGATTAACCCCAAAAAACATATTGGGTCTGGTCAGGTCGGTTCACATGGGCGACCCATGACCCAAAAATCTAACATCTCCCACTTCGCACATGGTGGACAAGACCCACGCTAGTACGACATTACCAAGAACCCAATTCATACGATAAATAGTTCGTGCGACCTGCGAGCATCACAAGCTTTTCCTTTAAGGTTTTACAAGCTTCACATAGGAATCCAATTACATACGAAAGGGATTCACTACCAATAGGAGGATTTTATTACTCGCAATACCCTAGACATCATTCACTACTCCAGTAGCTTACTTATCCAATCTCTCATCCTCTAAAGAAGTGAACTCGAGTTCATGATTAACTTTATATCCACAATTACACTTGACACCCTTATGGTAAGTGTAATAGCCGGCCTGTGTATACAAGTTAAATTATTGTTTTTAATTGTTCCTTCTACTCGAATTTATTAGTTTTAGATCAACTGCTTTCCTAGACATGCACAACATTGCCAAATTACTCATGGCTATTAGTGACATGCTAAAGTAGCAACACCAATTGAATCTTCAAGAAACAGTCAAAGGTCGAAGGGTATTCCAATAAAAAGTTAATGCAACTTTTCGGGGTCTCACACAATGAAGAAGCAGGGACTTATTCTTCCATTAACCCTTTGATCGCTTAGCACACGTGGTATAAAACACGTGCTACAGTGTACTTACCTTATATTGGTGTGTGTGTCTCATTCATTTTATTTATTCAACACCGTATAAATCTTGATCTAGACAACTTTAGATGTCTAATCCGAGTTTCTCTCTTCAATGATCCTCAAATTCTTCTTTTTAGAGAAACTTACATCTGGCTTAAAAAATAAGTCATACATGGTGTTAGATCTCATCTCTTCACGTTTCTGGATGTAAGAGGCGATTGCTCGTGTGAGAGAGCCAATCTCGTGACTTGTTCGACACACTTTATCATTTAAAAAAATCATCACATGTATATGAGATATGAACATAAGTTATGAGATTCAAATATTGATGAGATAATTATAACAACCAAGTCATTTTACAATACAAAATATTATTATATCCTACGCAAACCTAGAGCCATAATATGTTTCTCAAACAAGTCTCTAGATATCGCCTTTGTAAAAGGGTCAGCTATCATTTCTCGCGTAGGAATGTATTGTAAATTTATTTTTCCATTTGCGACTATGTCTCTTACAAAGTTATACTTGATATCAATGCGTTTGGTCTTGCTGTGATACTTAGGATCCTTCGTATATGCGATAGCCGCTTGACTGTCACAATATAAACTCATGGAACCCTGAGAATTCTTCCCAATATTTAAATGCTCAAAGAATCTCTTTAATCAAACAACTTCTTATACTGCATATGCAAAAGCCAAAAATTCAGCTTCCATAGTTGAAAGGGTTGTGCAAGTTTGTTTCTTACTTTTTCATGAAATAACACCACCATTAAGTAAGAAAGCACAGTTGGAGGTCGATTTTTTATCATTCTGGTCTCCAGCCCAATCAGTATCTGTATAACCTCTTATGAGTAAATCAGATCCACTATATCATAGTGAATAATTTGGAGTTCCTTTCAGGTATATGAAAATCCTTTTCACTGCTTTCCAATGATCTCTTCTGGGATTGGATTGATACCTGCTAACCAGACCCACAGTGTAACAAATGTCTGGGTGAGTACACATCATAGCATACATCAAGCTCCCGACAACACTAGAATATGGAACTCGAGACATGTTTTCCTTTTCTTTTTCAGTCTTTGAACACATTTCAAGGCTTAAAGTTTCACCTCTTGCTATTGGAGTATCCATGGGTTTGCAATTATTCAAACGAAAGCATTTCAAAATTTTCTTTATGTGTGTTTCTTGAGATAGACTTAAAAATTTCTTAGAACATCCTCTTTGAATCTTAACACCCAATATATAATTTTCTTCACCCATGTCTTTCATGTCAAATGACTTTGAAAGCCATGACTTGACAGTTTTCATATACTCCATGTTATTTCCGGCTAATAAAATATCATCCACGTAAAGAGAAAGAATTGCAAACATTCCATTAGACTTTTTCACATATATGCAATGGTCTTCATCGATCATGGTAAAATCAAATGAAATCACCTCCTTGTGAAATCTCAGGTACTACTGCCTTGAAGACTGCTTCAGGCCGTAAATTGATCTTTTCAATTTACAAACTTTCTTTTCCTAGCCTTTAACAACAAAACCTATAGGTTGTTCCATGTAGATTTCCTCGTTTAACTCTCCATTGAGAAAAGCAGTCTTCACATCCATTTGGTGCAATTCTATATCCAAACATGCAATAATAGCCAAAAGTAATCAAATAGAGGTAAACTTCACAATTGGTGAAAAAGTTTCCTCATAGTCTATTCCAGCTTCTTGAGTAAAACCTTTTGCCACCAATAGTTCCTTATGTCATTCTATTGATCCATCTGATTTGCGTTTAACTTTGAGAATCCATTTGTTCCCAATAGCTCTATGCCCAGTTGGAAGGTCAACTAGATCCCATACTTTTTTGATTTTCATAGACTCTAATTCTTCTTTCATTGCTTTCATCTACTCATTTTTTCTAGGACTCGTTAAAGCCTCAGCCATAGAATTAGGCTCATCCAATTCTATGGGAGATACCAAGAAAATATAATCCTCAATCTCATAAGATCGTTTAGGTACACCTTTTTTGGTACTCTTACGTAATTGAAGTTCAGATTCCTCCATAGGTTTTTGGGATTCAAAACTCCCACTTGGATCAGGAACCAATTCTTGATTGATTGAATTATCAAGCAAGTTTGAAGATACTATATGATCATTTGAATTCAACATTTTGTAAAGAAACTCACTTTCCTTTATTTCACCCTTTTTGGGAAAATCCTTTTCTAGAAATTTGATATCTCGTGACTCAACTTCAGTAGTACTTCCGTCCTCCAATTCACCAAAGAACGCATACCCTTTGGAGTGTTCTGAATATCTTATAAAGATACATTTCTTTCCTTTTGGGCTTAATTTACTGAACTCACCAAAATGATCTTTTATATATGCAGCACAACCCCAAGGTCGTAGAACATTAAGATTTGATTTATGACCAGTCTAGAGTTCATAAGGAGTGGAAGGTACTGATTTAGAAGGTACTTTATTCAATATGTAGGCTGCAGTCAACAATGCATCGCCCCAAAAGGAGAAAGGTAAATTTGCCTATGCCATCATGGACCTTTTCATGTCCAATAGTGTTCTATTCCTTCTTTCAGCTACACCATTCTGTTGAGGTGTATAAGGAGTTGTTAACTGTCTGGTAATGCCTTTTTCAGTACATAATTCTTCAAACTGTTTTGACAAATATTCACAGCCTCTATTGGTTTTTAAAGTCTTGATATTTTTATCTAATTGATTCTCAACTTCATTCATAGATCTTTTAAAAAACTCAAGTGCTTCAGACTTATGAGAAATCAAATAAACATAACCAAAGCCCGTGAAATCGTTGATAAATGTAATGAAATATACAGCACCAGACCTTGCCCTCACATTCATTGGACTAGATATCAGAATGGATTAATTTCAGTGGGAACTCATCTCTTTTAGCTTTCCCAAATGGTTTACGTGTAATCTATCCAGCAAGACAGTTTTCACATGTTGGCATATCAATTTTGGAGAAAGAACCTAAATATCCTTCTTTTGCCAACCTATTCATTCGTTTTTGCCCTATGTGACCTAATCTCGCATGCCATGTAATAACATCTATATCATTGTTACTAGAATAACATGTCATTACACAACGGTCAACATAATAGTCATAAGTTGAAGGATTATAATTTAAAATGATAAAACGATCATACCGATTCCAAAACCATAAAAAAATTGTCTAGAGTAATTCTAACACCTTTGTGACTAAAATTTTAATTGAAACCAACATCTAAAAGAACAAACACAGATACTAAGTTTCATCGAATCTTTGAAGCATATAGAATGTCATGCAACATCAAAGACCGGCCACCACACAAGTCCGCTTTGCAAGTTCCTATTCCTTTGAATTCTAGTCTTGCATTATTTCCTACATATATCCACCTTGATCCAGGTGACACTTGACGAAACTCCACAAACGCTTCCCGATCACGACTCATATGGTCGGTGGCACCTGAGTCTACAATCCACATAGGATAAGATTCAGTTAGTAAAGTAGTGCTAGAAATAAATGTAGCACTTAGAGATGCTTTTAGAAATGCTACCTTTTTTGGCTCGGTATAATCACGAGAAAAATGCCTTGGAACATGGCAGCTGTAACACTTCATCTTACTCTTGTCTTTCTTCTTGAAAAACTGTTTTCCCTTCTTGGAATTTGGTTTGTTCTTTTTCTTAGAGGGTCCTTCTTTTGTCTCCTTACCGTTCCCATTCCTTTTCCAATTCTTCTTATGCTTGAAACCTGAAGACTTCATATCACTTGATTCTGCCACAAAGGCATTAGAAGCAGCTCTAACAACACCAAGTCGCTCGTCTTCAAGTTAAACATGATGGGAAACATCATAAAAAGTTTTGATGCTATCATTGTGGGTTAAGTTAACCTTCAAGTGTTCCTAATTATTGGGAAGAGAATGAATCACTGCCTGAACCTGTTGCTCATCAGAGAGAACGTGACCAACACTTTTGAGTTGAGAAATTATGTTTGACATCACCCTAAGGTGTTGTTTGATGTTTTGATCATGATGCTTCTTGTAAGTATCAAACTTGATAGTCAGCTGTCCAAGGCGGGTCACAGATGTATCCCCATATGTTCCTCGCAGTTGTGCCCATATGGCATGAGCAGTAGGAAATTCCTCACATT
Source organism: Datura stramonium (assembly GCA_018107945.1). NCBI lineage: Eukaryota > Viridiplantae > Streptophyta > Magnoliopsida > Solanales > Solanaceae > Datura > Datura stramonium. The sequence continues at coordinate 192,558 of JACEIK010000479.1, read as the reverse complement.
CATGAATGAGATCATCAACAATAGAACTTATAATAATTCCACATGTAGTGGAATCTTTCTTTTTCCAAGCTTTGTAAGCTTCAATGTCTCTTCTGTGTTGTGTAGTGGTAGGCCGACGTTGAACGCTTCAACTTGGCCACTGAAGAAGGCGAAGGCTGGGCGAGAGACTAGGCCAACACCCTCTTCTGGTTGACATAAGACATGGTTTATACCTTCAAGAGCATTTTGCTCTTCCAGTAGATACTATATTTTACGACTCCAGATGTCGTAATTGTCACCATTCAGTTTCTCACCTTTGTTCAAGTCAACAATTATGCTTTTTAATGCCATGTCTTTTAATTAAGAGACAAGTTATGCAAGTTATTCTCATCAAATATATACATGGGATGTTCATACACACACTCAAGCAAATCAATTTTCATAATTACTACACATTTAGCATAGAATCGAAATGGTCACTACGTTTTTAATCATCATCCACAATCTAAATATTTAATCAAAAATAAAAAAAAATACTTAGTGAGTATTTCAGCGAAGACTTCCAATGAAGGCTCAATTCATTTAAATGAAATAAATGAAATCTTGTAAAGAGAGGCAAATAACTTAAAATAAATATTTGAAATAAATAAAAAAATTTAAGTTACAAGTCAATTAAATATAAAATCCTCCCACATGTCTTCAAGACAACGTATATACACACTAAAATGTTGACTTGGCTAAATCTCGTGATAAACATTAGTTAATATATCACCCCCAGGGCTCTCGGAGAGAGTTTTCTAAAATAGCTAAAGCTTCCCAATCCGAGAGTTCAACATAATTTTCCAGTTCAGCACATTTCATTTCAAAAAGATAAATGAACTCAACGACTGAAATATTAGGAGACATCTTAAAAGACTTGAACACTCTAAGTTTTTTCTCTCTTTCCCTTTGTATAGCTCTTTGATTCCTCTACAGATTTTGTGTCTCCCTTGGGATACCATTCCTTATGATTTCACGACCTTGAAAATATGTCCTACAACAATGTGATCTTCTACATCGTCCTTTTGCTCGACTTTACAAACTCCCACTTGGAGTAATTCGAGCATGTCCCCTTCCAGCCATATTTGAAATGGGAACAAGGAAACAAAATGGCTATTATCATTTAATGCGACAACGTATGTCACAATTTCTTATAGAAGACAAAATCTTTTCGAGGAACTTTAGGATTAAACAGCCAAGAATAAAATCAAGACCAATTTTTTCAAAAAAAAAAAAATCACAATCTCAAACCTAATAATTCAAACGACTTCATGCATATAATTATATACACAATCACCTTGATGCAACTTTTGAATTTTATAGGATGTGAACCGGAGACAGAAAAATCAAAATTCTAGCTAGGGACTTGGTTTTTCGCAACCAAATAATGTCAGGCCCAAAATACTCTTTTAGCTAGTGTCAATTTTATTTTTAAAACAAAATAAATTACAACATCCCAAAAGATGAAAAATTTTAGAGATAAACTAAAATGTGAAAATTGTTTCACATTAAAATGTAATGATGTCAATCAATACATTGATTCATATGTCAAAAAGAGTATTAACAGTGAATATTTAAAGTGGTTTCACAATACCACCTTACCAAAATAAATTACAGAATAAAAAAAATTCTACATATATATATATCTATCTTATTTATTAGTCATCAAGATATATGGATCCTTTATATAACAACATATCTATTTAAATATATNTATAACAACATATCTATTTAAATATATAACAATGATATATGTATATATCTTCACAAAGAAAAGGGAAGTCTACGTCAAAAGAATCAGTGATGAACTTGAAAACAAATAACACATGCTTTGATATCAATTATAGAATTATTTCAAGAATGAAATACTAGATTCGTGTACCTTATTGATGTAGTGGAGAAAAAGTCACAAGTTAACAAGATTTGCTTCAAAGTCCACTTTGAATCTCTTGAAAACAAAGCACAATTCTCACAAACTAAATGTCTCTTCTTTTGGTTTGTAGATGTTGATGTTGAGAAATAAAGAAAAGAAATTCTTTTTTTATTCTGTGTCTTTTCTGTTTCAGTTGTTTTCTCAGGAAAAATAACTTCTCTTAAAAAAGAAGTTGTAACAGCAGTTTCCTAGTTTTCATGAAACTGTTCCCACTCAATTTCAAATTAGTGGTAACTTCTTATAAAAAATTAACCTGATAAGATTACCCAAAAAACGTATTGAATCGGGTCGGATCGGTTCACATGTGCGACCCATGACCCAAAAATCTAACAAGTTATAACCTGTCCCTTGGTAGGTGTTAAAGCTCCACCAAATTGAGACAATTTTCTTGTAAAGTTTTCACTATTTATTCTCTTATCATCTTATGTTTGATCTTCGTTAGTCTCCTCCAGTTATGAGATCAAATATCAATAGATGTATTCTCTTAGAATAATTTGCTTTCATAAAATCAGTGCAAAGAGATTCCCTGATTCTAAATAGCCACCATAGCTTTGCAGCAAAACTATCAGAAACATTCTTAATAGGCCTGATGCATATTCCTCCTTCACATATTGGTAAACAGAAATTGTGTCCAGCAACCCAATAATATTTTTATTTATATTCGATGTTACCCCAGATGAAAAAAGATATTCTCCATTTGCTTAATGATACTTTTAGGAAGCTGATAAATAGATAAAAGATATACAGACATAACAACTAATATATTCTTGATAAAATAATATTTTTTTCTCCATAGGATAGCCTATGACAGTTCCAAGAGGTAACTTTATTTAAAATTTAGTAGACATATGTATATGAAAATTAAATCTATTTTCTTTCGGGGAATAGGAAAAACCTATATATGTTATAGAAAACTCTTTATTTTGAACTTTCGAAATACGTGATACAATGTCTATCTTTCTTTTAGATTTAGCAGCTATTGTAAATAGAGATGAAAAGATAGGATCTCCCTGTTTAACTTGTTTTTTTGAGGTTTGAAAAGGCAAAGTCTCTTTTCATTTATGATAATAATGTACTGCTTTTTAGAAAGCAAGTTCTAGATACTATGAATCAAGTCTTCATCAAATGCCATCTTTCTTATAACTGCACAAATAAAGTATCAAGATATTTTGTCATGTCAATCTTAAAGATCAGATTACCCTTTTTACTAGGCTTCTTAATATCATGAATAATATTCTGTGCTAATAAGACATTTACACTATGGGCTCTCCCTTTCACAAATCAGGTTCAGTGATCTTCCTTTTCTCAATATATTGCATATTTTTCTGAACTGTTTTACATTTGGTCATGTATGCATTTTTGAAGTGCTCATTATTTTCATAATGTATGCATAAATGATTTTCAGATATAAAGGTTTTGAAATTATAGGGATTTTAAATATTTTTATGCATAAGACCTGTTTGTTGCTATTATGATTAGCATGCAACGATGTTAAGACGCTCTATTGAAGTGTTCTATTTAATTCATACATGATTTTCTCCAGATCTTTTTTGAATCACCCAATTCCTTTCATACTCAACAAAGACATTAGCCTTTATAATTTTTAGTTCATTCTCTAGTTTCTCTTGAATGTCATTAGTATGATCTTTTGCTTTAGAGGGTGCAACTAAAAGTTTTCCTCATCAATCTCCAAAATTGATTTTTTATTACCTAAGGTGAAAACTGGTTCTTCAGAGAATTGATTGTCAAGCTCCAATAAACCCACAACAAGAACAACCTTTATTTTATGTCGCACCCAAAGATTCTCCTTATTTTCTTCTAGTTTTTTTGTGATCAATTTCAAGAATAGTATATGCATTCATTAATTTATCCTTTTTCACATACAGACTTTTAAAGGCATCAATCAAGATGTGAGTTACATATACTATTTTTTCAAAGTAAGTATGAATAGCATCTTTAATTTCAGTGAAATTTACCTTAGAGTCATAATCTTGAACATTTAGATAGTAGTTAGCCATCAATGCAAGGATGTTTTCTAATTTAGATTCCTCTTTTTCCATCAATGATTGGTTATCTCCTCTGTCTTCCTCATCGACTTCCAGATTTGAGGAATTCCTTATTGCATCTAATGTTTTTTTCACAATTTGATCTGCTTACTTAGTGGATATTCTGTTTCGAGGAACATGGATCCTTTCTTTCAATCACTTTGTCAGGATTTTCTTGTTTCACTTAGTATTTTCGAAATAAAACACTGCTTAATAAGTGATGAGACTATCATATTTGTGGCAAACTTCGATGTTGCTCTTAGGTGCTCTAGATTTAGAGGTACTATCTCTATTTAAAAAACCACCTTTCCTGATCATGAGTTGAAACTTAGAAGTCAACAGTGCCATTTCATCTTCAATAAATTTCTGTTTCTGAGTAGCCTTAAAATTCAGATTCTTATCCTTGTGTGGTGCAACATTCTAGCAATTTTGAAGCCTTTTTATCTCATGAATCTTTAGATTTTTGATAAGATCATCCATGGTCTGTGTTTTCATGTCCGCTCCCATTATTGCATTAACCTTGATTCTCCAAGAGTTAGGAAGATATTCTGAAGTTTCCTAACATACTTGTTATGAGGAATGATTTCTCTAGAAGAGTTCCGTTGGTTCATAATGTCAGTGAATTTATTGAACATCTCTTGGATGGGTTCCCGTCCATTTGTCTTGAACAATTCATATATCCTTGTTAGCAAGTTGAACTTTGACTTTTTAACCTAACTGGTACTTTCACGAGCAGTCTGCAATGTATCTCACATTTGTTTGGTAGTAGCACAAGTAGAGATTTAGTTGTACTCGTCAGGTCCAATACCATAAATATGAATCTCTTATGCCTTGACATTCTTTTGCATAACCTTGATGTCTTCCTCGGTATATTGTTTCTTAGTCTTAGGAACAATTTCATTACTTTTGTCAATCCCTGGCCATGGGAACCTTTGGACCATCTATGATGATGTCCCAAAGCTCCAAGTCTTTGCCTACTATGAAATCTTGTATCTTTGTTTTTCACTACCTATAGTCATTCTTGTCCTCGTGGTTGATTATCCCTCATGAACTCTTGGTGTTGCAGCCATGGCATATCCTTTAAAGGTGTTAATTTTTCTTGAAAGAGTCTGCTATGAAATCAATTGTTATTTTGACTATCATCTATTATGTTGAAGAACCAGGTTCTTCATATTAAAACAAGTAATTGTGGAAATATAAGAACATAATAAATTTTACCCTGAAAAATATTTTGCTTAGTGGAGTAAAAAATCATGGCTTACCTCAGTAGGATTTTTTCCAAAAACTTCACTAAACTCGAGCGATTTTAGGTTACAAATCTATAACCAAGGGTATTATAAATTTAGTACCTTTCACGTGTACAATTCATCTAATGGTAGCTACCCTTTCAAGACTAATTTTCTAGGCTCAAAAGATAAATTAAATTAACAACTAATCACTTATTACAAAGATTCTAAGAAAGAAAATAGGCAACTCAAGAATAATGACTTAAACCTAATCAACTCAAAAACTAACAGTTGCGTCCTCTAAAATAGGTTTTCTTCGTTGATCAGTTTGAATCACTCCAAGAACTCCTCATAATGATTTCTATTTGATAAGAATAAATCTAACTTTGTGCAAATAACGTAAGTCTCAATAGCATCAATGTGGTATTTTATATAAGAGTAGTGGTCACCAAATTTTCCTTGAATTTTTTCTCCAAATCCCAACTAAATTTAGTTAAGGAATTCAATGCTACTTGGACTTGATTTTCTTATTTGTTTTGACCTCCACACAATTTTTCTTAATTATAAAGCTCTTTTTTGTATGCAAGTGTAGCAATATTTTCACGTTGACTCATATTCCTTAATCCACACATTTAACCATATTAAACTCAATATCTTAAGGAATCCTTCTTGCACTTAAAAATTTGCTAGGCAATTTTTGATCAACATTCGTCTGCAAGGACCTGGTTCTTTCAATATATGCGTAAAACTTCTGCCACCTAGTTGTCAGCATAATCAATTCCTCTAAAAAACCTACTAAGAATCTGATTTTTTCATAGTTTTTTCTTTTTCAATTGTTAAAACTAGTTTATATTAGCTCAATAAATAAAATTTGAATGGCTAAGACTCAAATCAAAAAATGAACTTAATAATTTATAGTTGGATAATTAAATTTATGACTTTCACAAACAAATGAAATCTAAGCCACTTAGCCTAAAAAGAGAATTATATGTCTATCCTACTTATTGTGTTGGTCTAGCTGGAGCCCTGCTAGTAGAATCCCTGCCCTCTTAGTGTGAGCGCCATCAAAATTGTCCTCTCATACGCATAAAAATTTCTAGGGAAAGCTTTAATTCTCCTAATGTTCTTGGACATCACGAGCCACAAAAATTAAACGATACTTCAGACTGGATAGCTTAATTGTAGAATGATAGTTTATGTCACAAGGGAAGATTCTTTGACACTCGGCAATAGCGAGGTTTGTCCCTGCGCGGTAGTCAGCAGCCTTGCCGACTCAGCCTGTCTCAACACTTAGCCAAATTTAGGTTGTTTTGGTCCAAACTTGAAATTAGGTAGCAAAACTTAGGAAAATTCCTTGGTAATTTTTAGGTAACAGTTTAGGAAGAAAACAATAATATAAGGGACAAAAAAATAAGGCACAATATATAGGAAACCCAGTTTCAAACTTATATTATTAAGTGGATATAAGAACACTTTACAGGATTCGTACCACCTTGGTACAAAGATCACCTTAGACCTTTCTTAGACTCTGCCTCACAAGTATTTCCCTCAACACTTAGACAAAAATCCCTCCATGTCAATGAAGACAGGCTGCACATTTATAATTTTTGTGTGCCAGCCACCTGCCGACATGTGGCGCCATGACACAGGTACACTTGGCCCACTCACCCATGTCCTATACTATGCAGTTGACAACTCAAACCTGCTTGGGTAATTTGAAATTCAAAACAGGTGTCTAAACTAAGCCACAACTAAAATTTGAACATGCCAAGGAAACTACCCAACCGCCCGTGCCATGTACCAAGCACGCATGCGCGCTAGCATGCGGGCGCGCTAGTGGATGCCTTTGGCGCCAACTGCCTGGTCTTGGTGCCAAGCCTGCATGCCAAACATTTCTTGCCTTGCCATTGTGTGCCTGCCTCGTGCGTCTGTCTGCCTCAGCCGCACTATCACTGTCGTTAGCACACTACCTTGCCTTGCCATGTCCTGCCACTAAAGCCCCATGCCTTGATGCCTTAGCCGTGCTAGTCTTAGAGTCCATGCCTTATCTTGAATCATCAATGTCATGCCTTCATAGTACTATCATGCCACACCTCGTCAAGTCCTCACCAAGCTGCCTTGCCACACTCGAGATCTTGGCCCTCACTTTCCACACCAGTACTATGCCTTGGTGCCATTGCGCACACCACGGCTTTGACAACAGCTTGTTGCCACCATATTCCGTTGCATATTGATTTCTGCCCATGCGGATTCCAAGTGAAACGGCCAACATGCCTAGAACCTTGTCACTACTACGTGCCAACCGAGCCAACAAGTCAGGGGTCTAATAGTTCACTTCGATGAGGGGCCAATTTTTCTTTTGCCATAATCCAATTTCAACTACAAAGCTGACTCCATTGATATTGTAATTCTTTAAAAAGTTATTTTTAGTATTATATCTTTAATTATAATTTTTAATTTTAGATGCATATAATATAAAAATAACATACTTTATAGAATCATTTTTTTTTTGGTTCAAACGATAATTGGTCTATGTTCATCTTTTTTCTTTCCTAAAAATCTATTATTAATTGCATATATGTATGCTAGTCTAATCTTATCAGTCTACTTAACAAATGTACTTATGAATGTCTCAAAATATATAAACAAATGAGATTCTAAACACTATTTTTGAATCATTAAGAAGATTCTGACTCTTTTACAACTCAAAAGGCAAAAGCACGTATATTTATAATTATTATGCAGGTGCAGACAATCACATAGATATATTTCCATTGGGTTANCCATTGGGTTAAGAAGATCCAGGAGTTGGTAAGTAGATCTATCATCTTAATATACATAATAGATTAAGAAAAAGCAGACAAAAAGTGTCACAAGAGAAATATAAAATTAACAATACTTAAAAGTGTCTCAATCGACAACTTATCACACAAGAAATTAAGAAAGGAGAAACAGACCAAGCTACATAAACTTGACAAAGTAGGGCCAAGTCAAGTTCTAATTTATAGTATTGTTGTACCATATAAAATTTGATCTTATGGGATATTGTATAATGGACTTTTTAATTTAATTAATTTTCCACTCTTGTTAAGTAACTATTTGTTTAGACAAGAGGGTACGATGATATACATATCCATTTTGATATTTGGCATTTGCATACATTTTTTAAAGTTAAAAGATGTTATTGCAAAAGAAAAAAAAATTAATCAATTGATTTTGAGTTTACCACTCAAAACCGACGTTTGGTTGTAACAAACAAATACAAATGCTCGAGAAAAAAAGAGAATAACTAAACCTTAGATATTGATGTAATTAATTAATTAATTGTTGGGTGATACCAAATGACCATAATTTTGTGTTTATAATTTTTTCACAAATGTTAAAAAGATCATATTAGCATTTTTCTTTCAAAATGATATTAGGTATTTATTAAATTTTATTCAATTCTCATATAGGGAGAAAGTTTCCATGCATGTGGTCAATAGAAACTCTTTAATGTTGGGAATATCAAGAGGTTATTATAGATAGAAACAAATACGTTAATTTTTCTTGTGTATTATAGGTTGGAACAAATACAATAATTTTCTTTTTAAAAAAGATATACAACTTTCTCTAAATACACTCAAATACAGTTAAGTTTTTCTTGTAAAAAAATACAATGAAGAATATAATACACTAGTCTTAAACTTCCTTTCCTCCTTAATGTAAACATCAATTTTCAAACCTATAAACTATGATTGTGCAACAAAACATGAACACAAATGAAGAAAATATGAATCTGAATGAAGAAAATGTGAATACTTTGGCGGTGCGGGTACACATTAATACAGAAGAAGAAACTATAGCTTGTTTGGCAAACATGTATATGAACCAAGAAAATATGTATAAGCGGGTTAGGGGGGAGTTGTACAGATCTTCAGGGATGACATTGGGTGATAGATTGATGAATGAAAATGAATGGATCGATGCCGATTCACATGAGTTTCAACTACGTCATACATTTAGATGAGGATGGAGAAGCCGATGAAGAATACAATGAAGTTGTTGAAAGTGACGAGGAACACATTTTAGGAGATGAGTTTGAAGAATATGATGTTGATCGTGGACCAGAGGATGACTTCACTGAAAAGGACATGGTTGCAAATCCAATCTCCGGAAAGAGATTTAGAAAAAAAGATTCTTTGTTTACATTTTACAAAGAATATGCACGATTGAAAGGATTTTTTATCGTGAAAAGAAATTCCAACAAGGTGGATGGTGGCACTGCCAGGTATATAATTTATTGTTGCGATAAGACTAGAAATCGCAAAACTAAGTATACCACCTAGAGTAATAATTGTAAAGCTCGGATTACTGCTAAGCATACCATCAGGTATAGATTGATCCTAAAGACAGTGTTGTTGATTCATTTAATACTCCATATGGTTGGGTTGGGCAATCCAAGAAATAACTTTCATGAAGGATTAGTTAACATTGATTTTAATGAAGTATATATTATAAATTAAAAAATAAATTTTATATTTAGGAGAAATCTAAATAACCACAAAGATAATGTTATACTCCGTATGCTCCTAACATTCAATCGGTGTATTCATACATTAGTCAAGAGTTTTAAAGTGTGACTCCTACGAGAAGGAGCCAGGGAAAAGGTCAAACGAGCGCGGAATCGAGGTTTCAAGGGAGAAGGCCGGACAAGCTTATCCTTTACACCTCGTAAGCTCCTAATGTTCAATCGGCGTATTCGTACATTAGTCAAGAGTTTTAGAGTGCGACGCGTGCGAGAAGGGGCCCGGGAAAAGGTCGAACGAGCGTGGAATCGAGGTTGCAAGGGAGAAGGCCGAATAAGCTTGCCCTTTACACCTCGTAAGCTCCTAACGTTCAATCGACGTATTCGTACGTTAGTCAAGAGTTTTAGAGTACGAAGCATACGAGAAGGGGCCCAGGAAAAGATTGAACGAGTGCAAAATCAAGGTTGCAAGAAAGAAGGCCAGACAAGCTGCCAAAGGGCAATGTGTCACGGACCCTCTCCCTCTGTGATGGGCTCCATGACATGCCCATAATATGACGTGATGGGGTCCATGCCACACACACCCTGTCCACCGCCCAAGTATATATATAAAGCCCCTTCACTTGTTGAGTCATTTCATATATATACATCTTCGTCCAGAGAGAGAGTAAGGCGTACTTTTATGAAAATTTTTTCCGATTATGCTGTCAAATGCTGTCCAAACTCAAATTAACTTTAGGTATTGAGTTCTAAGCCTACAAGGAGCACTACTATGGAGTTATTTTCTCAAATACGCCCGAAAAATCAGAATCTCACCGCATAGAAGTTGCCAGAATTGCTCCAAACTGATTTTTATATGATCACAGGCATCAAGTAAGCATTTCTCCCTTCTAAACCCTCGGGAAATTATAGGTTTTCGATCATGTTTTACGTAGTTGAATTATAGTTGTTATTAGCATTAAAAGTTATCATTTCTAAGCTGAATTTGGTATTGAAATTAGTCTTTCTCTCCTAGTCTTACGGTTATAGTTGGAAATGGCAGTTGAATACAAGTTGAAACTCGTTGGTTATTCGAAAAACAACAATCGAGGTATGTTAAGGTGAATTCCTTCGGCAAGTTAGTTTATATAGAATTATAATACAATTTGAACCTCAGTAAGGAATCTAGAAGTCTCATTGTTGTGAATAGCTGTTGTTATTAGTTGAGTTCAGTATTTATGTTTAGTTTGGGAATTGACTTTCCCTGTATAGACTTTCATGACTAACACAGGGTTACTAGTTGTGTCGACGCCCGCTAGAGGCTAGATGACGTCGCTCCAAGGAGTGGTATGCCGTCCGCGAGGGACGAAGATGAGGTCCGAGGACCTTATACAGTCCATTTCATGACTGGACTATTTATATGCCTTATCGACACCACACCCCCGTCGAGCTTAGTGGCCGGGGTGTAGATATCAAGAGTCCACTGGACTCAGACACAGCTACAATTTAGGGGCCGAGCGGGTTCAGTTACAGACCTAGGGGACTGGTAGGACGGCTATAGTTATTAGTTGAATTGTTTTGACCTTGTTAGGGGTATATAAATTGAAGTGTACTCGTCAGGGCTTAGGGGGCCTCGAGTGGGTTATTTTGTACTGGTTGTACCTTCCGGCTTATGGGGGCAGGTAAGGTTCTTATTTGCACTATTTACTGTTAGATTAGACAATAGAAAGTTAAGTTATTCAGGTTATACCTCTATTTATTTCATTCAGTTAATTTCAGTCTTATTTCAAGTTTATTCAGTTACTTCCAGTTATTGCCTTACATATTCGGTACATATTATACTGACGCCCATCTTGGGATGCTGCATTACTTGCCTTCAGGTGCGGATAGACACGGATCAGGACCTTCTTAACTTTTAGCCCCAGTCAGTAGTACAGTTAGCTCCCCTCTTCTGGAGCTGATTAGTTATAAGGTTTGTTCTTTTGATTGTACAGTATGGGTAGGTCGGGGCCTTGTCTCGATCAATATTCTACTCTTAGAGGCTTGTAGATTTATAGTTTCCCTAAGGTTAGTTTGTCATTGGCCGTGTGAGGTCTATATATGCCTTGTTTCGTGTGATGGCCGTATGGGGCCTTGTTTAGTTGTTAGATAGTGGCCGTGTCGGCTATGGTATAGTTATAGTTGCCTGATTCTTCATTTCAGTTAAAACTAGACAACATGATGGTCTTGTCAGCCCGCATAGGATCCCCTTTATTGCTTGCTGTTGGCTAGCTGATTTCTTTACAGGTGGCTATAAGGCCTTGTCAGCCAGAGGTTGTGTTTACAGCCGAGATATAGCCCGTTGTTTTCTTGAGATAAGTTGCAAACTTGTAGCAGACGTGCACAAGCCTTGCCAGGTCAGTCAGATTCCAGTATGACACTAGGTGTCAGTCATGCCTTCCAAAATGGGGCGTGACAGATAAAATATAAAAAAAAAATCAATTTATAGTGTGAAAAGAGAATCATGGCAATTGTGACCAAAATCTCTGTGGTCATTTAGATTTATCCTTAATTATAATATGGTATGTCAATTATCATTTAATTGTGTTGTTGAAATACACACACATTAAAAAAAATCAAGATTCACTTTGAGGGAACTGAAGTAAAATTCATACAAAAAAATTTGTCTGAAAAGATAAATATGTTTGGAAAAATACTTGTGATATCCCAAAAAAGAAATTATTAATATCTAGATTCACTTATTATTATCTNGATTCACTTATTATTATCTTGATGATGAGTCTTTAATATGTCAATTATTTTTATTCAAACTCTAATATTACTTTTGGCATTTTCCGCGAACAAAACTTGAAAAACCTTAAATAGCCTTGATTAGCAAATTCCGATGATAGCTTTCGATGGTAATAGAATCTTTGCGGCTATTATTAGCCATTATAATCCTAACGATTTTTCTTAAGCTTTTCTGTTGAGTCTAATTTTGATGATGATAAATAAAATATGTTTGTTCAAAAATTGTGTTTTCTAAAGATTTTCGAGAAATAATTAAGATAAGAAAAAGAAAATTTAGCATTAAATTATTATCTAATAAAATATATTTTGTTAATGAGACATCATTTTTTTCTCTCATGCTCTCGGCGAAAGATAGTTATCTTACGCCACTGAGACATCACCATGGGAATGAGATAGGGAAGAGGATGAGGGAGATCTAGGAAGACACTGCTTACAACATTTGGTGGTTCTGTTAGCACTAGAGTAGCAAAAAGGAAGAAATCTAGCTTAATTGGAGCAGTTAACTCAACAACTCAGATGAAAGTTGAAGATCAACTAGATGCAAGGCAAGGAGAGACCATTCACAGATCGAACATGCAAGCTAATTCTGGAGCTAGTCTGCAGCTTGGAGCTAGTCCAATGGAACAATACTCAGCTGATAGTAAGAGGACTGAACAAAGATATGTTCATTGGATAGATCTAAGGAGTGATGCAAGAGGACGAGGAGCTGATAAGCAAATGCCTGAAGTAGAAATGCATTTACAGAAGGGAATGTAACACCCCAAAAGTACCTAAGATCAGCCTAAGGCATGAAACGGAGAAAACAACTGAAATTACACCAGATCACAGAATGATTCGTTAGGTGAGTCGTCAACTCACCTAACGATCATTAGGTGAGTCGTTAGGTAGGAAAATATGGTTTAAAATATTTGTTTTAGAGAGTCTTAACAACGAGTGAAGTGATCCATTAAGTGACATGGTGAATTGTTAAGTGGAGGTGTCAGGTAGAAAGATCATAAAGTTGGAAACCTCTCCGATGGTAACGAGTCAAGAGTGGTGACCCGTGAAGTCACCTAATGGATCGTGAAGTGACCTGTTATGATTGCCGAGATGATTTTCTCAACCGAGTCATTAAGGGTGTATCCGTACTTCCTATGTATTTAACTCTTAAACTAAGTCATTTTGAGCTCCTAAGGAGGTGTATTATAGTGTTTGTTTCATTCCTAACCCTCATTCTACTCCTAACACATCAAGTTGGAGATCAAGTCCTCTCAAGCCCTCAAAGAATCAAGGTTCTCCTTCTTCTTCAATTCTCTTGGGTTTCAAACCCTAGCAAGATCTCTTCAAGCCCAGGTATGTAGGTATGCATGAGAGATTTCTTCCACCCTCATGCCCAATTTCAAATCAATTTAAATTTAGGAACTTATAGGGTTAGACCCAATTTTTATGAGAACTCTTATGATTTTCTATGAATTCAATTGTCTTATGATTCAATCCACGCTTTATGATTATGAAAGCCTATTTTCTACAAGTATCTATTTCACTCAATTATGTATGATTTCACGAATCTCAAGCTTATGTATCATACCCGACTCAGCGACATTGTTTTCATGGTAAGCTTACGTATGACAAGTATGACTATGATTTTCATAATTTTCAGCTAGCCTATGAAAAACCAAGTATGTTTCATGATTATGACTATGAGAAATGTGCATGTTTTAGGAGTAGTATCCAGCACTGAGTAGGCCAGGGTTCAGCGCACCCAGATCTCAGAATTACATGCCACCTAGGTATATATTCATGTTTGGGGCCTCGTAGAGAGTGTTTCCCCCAACTCGACGGGGCTCACGAGTGATGTCACGCCTTTATCATTATTTGCCCTGTCAAGGCTCAGCTCTGCCAAATTGAGCGGAGATAGTTGGGCATCATGTACTCATTTATGATGGTGTCTGTTATGAGAGTCTCTCACTGTTTCTCATATTTCATGTTATTTATGTGCAGGAGTTATGGTATCATATTTGTATAGTATGATTGACCCATTGATCAGTTTATAAGATTTTGCTTATGATTTCAAATACGTTAATGTAATACCCCAAAAGTTCCTTAGACCAAACCCAGACTTGAAATGAAAAATCAAAAAAATTTATCTCAGAACGACTCAACCAATGAGTCGTTGTCAGTAACGACGATCCATTGCCTAAGTCGTCAGCCTCTAAAAATTCCTTCCCCAAATTCAAAGAGCAATATAATGACTTGTTGTTGCAACTAACGAGTCATTGTATTATTCATTGGTAGCAGTCCAAAAACCTATCAAATCTTTCTTTCAAACAATGAGGCGGATGATGAGTCGTTGTTTGGTGTAACGACTTGTCCTATGGAGCCATTGAATGAATCTAGAAAATGCTAAACTTTCCCCAATGACAACGGATGGGAACAACGACCCATTGTTTCAGATAATGGGTTGGTCTGTCCGTTCGTTGGGGGATATCCAAAATCTGTTCAAAAACTCTTCTAGTAACAAGGAGTGGAACCAACGACCTGTCCCATCTAAGTAGTCGTTGTTCCCATCCATTGGTCAAGTCCAGTAACTAAAATTTTCAAACCCAGGAGCAACGACTGGTCCCAATGAGTCGTGGTCACAACCAACAACTCGTTGTGTGACCCGTTGAGCCGGTACGAGAAGCTTTTCAGACTTCTTCTCAGGGGCATTTTTGTAACTTTCTGCTACTTTAATTCCTAAACTACATCATTTAGGGTGCGGTTAGAGGGGAATTAAGGGAGTTACTCGATGTTCTCCTCTCATTTCACTCCCAAGACTACAGGATCAATATGTAGAAGTCAGAGAATCTCCTCATGGTCTAAGCTAGGGTTCTATTCAAAGTACAACAGATTTCAAGAGACTTTCTTAGAGATTTCTTCTACAGGTATATAGGGATTTATCAGGTATATTCCTTTCACCCTTGTGTCCCAAAGTTTCAGCAAAACCCTAGCCATAAAGTGTTTCTAGAAATTATAATTTATAGATTTTCTTTCTACTGTTGAATTTTGCCCTACCTTCTCTATGATGTCAGCCTTGCATGATTAGAATTGTTAAATGCTCACAGTAATTTTATCTATACAATATGTCTCATTTGAACTCAGATTTGGCATGATTTTTCATAGATTGTATTTATAAAACTAGCAATATTTTACAATGGAATGAATTGTCACATATATATGACTTTCTCGTAGAAATGTGAAATGTGCTTTATAGTAATTTTCATCATCTCCAGTATGCTCATTCACAGTAATATTGCCAGTACCCAGTATATTCAGTAGCATCAGTTTATCAACATATTTGTTCTTCTTTAGACTATCATGACACTTTCAGATAAAGCAACTCTGATAAGTATTAGAATATAGTTTCTTTCAGGTCCTTAGACTCTCGGGATACTTCTAGATAAGTAGTACCAACTTAGTCTTAGGACATCAGTTTCGAACTATCAGCATAGCTAGACATAATTAGGTTTTTAGTGGGAGTAGTACTTAGCACCGAGTGGGTTGGGGTTCAGCACACCTAGGTTGCCAGAACTACGTGCCACCATAGGTTTTTATCTTGAATGGGCCCCGGATAGTGATCACACAGCTCAGCTGCTATACCCTGACAAGGTATAGTGGGCTCTCTTCGATTGGGTGTATACATCGAACTCCAGGTGTAGCTCACGTGGTTATATATCGATTATATTCTCTCCCATAGTCCGATACAGTCAGAGTTCTTACTCCAGTCCAATCTATTAGATTTTAGGGTATGCTCATGACTCTAATTTAGTTTATCAATTCTTACAGTATTCCATATATGTCAGACTATTTTCAGTATTTCTGATTTTAGATAAGGTAGTGGAATGTTATTTCAGTTTTGTTTGCAAGTCTTCAGTACATGTATTGTCACGACTCGAGTCTATACCCTGGACGATACACGGTATTTGGAGTCACAAGTAACCCCAAGCAAACCCATGGTCTATCATAACACAGGTAATCTGAGTAAAACATATCGGAAGCTTAAATAATAAAACCATTTAAGAAAAACTTAATAATAAAAGTTTATACATATGAAAACAAAACTGAAAGTCTGAATCTACGTCTGAAAGCCATCTATAACTGATGAGTTACTGGGACAAGCCCCCAGCTAACTCTAAAATCTAACTGTATAAAAATAACTAAAGAAAATAAACATCATCCTCGAAAGATGAGGATTCACCACTGGTGCAGCTGATAACCCCGGGAGAAGATCTGCTAATGGTGTTGAGACTGAGAACCTGTGGCTGTATCATAATACAATACAACATAGATGGTATGCGTCGGCACTTTGAATGTACTGAGTAAGTGGGAGAATCTATAACTGACATATATCCACGTAAGCTAGACATGAAGTCCGATGTATACACCCATCGATAGGACCTAATATACCTTGCTAGGGTATAAAGGCATGAACTGGGTAATCACAAGTCTGGGGACATAAGGCCAATAAAAATAACCTGTGGTGGAAACGTAGTTCTAGAAACCTAGGTGCGCTGGAAACCCGACCCTCTTAGTGCTATGTCCTACTCCCACTGGATAGTCCTAACATGGCTACTACTACCAAGCTGATAACTCGAAACTGGGGCCCAAGACTAAGTTAGGGATACTTATTTGGAAGTACTCTGAGAGTCTTATCGGACCAGATTCTGTAACTGGTATTCTCAGACTGGTCAGAGTTGCTTATCTAAAAGCATTGTAACTGTCTAAAGAACAAATTGAAATTGATAATTGAGAACTGATATTTGATATCTGGGAGGCACCACTGGCACCTCATGGAAAGACTAGTCAAACTGATAACCGATAACTGAAACTAAGACTGGAAGGTATTGCCGACACTCCAAGTAAACTAACTATAGCCAAACTGATAACTGACCTTTCTGTAAAACTCTAAGTGTTATGAGTGTTGACTGAGACTCTGAGGCCGAATATACCAAGATATTAACTTCTACTCAAGGATCTATATTAATCGGTTATAACTCGAGCAAAATATAACATATCAACATAACATTTCTGCTTGAGTCCAAATCATTCAAGTTCTACCCTAATTTATGATAAGGACCAAGGCTAAGGAACTTTCAGCTAACCAGAGGCCTGAGAGTCTAGGGAAATCATAGACATGATTTTTCTTGATCAATTCACAGAATCATAAACCAAGAGAGAAATGTACATTATGGGTTCTATATTCATGCAAACTCATAGATTCAAATCATACTTTAAACATGTATAGTGAAATCATGGTAAAAATCATGTACATACTTCA
>JACEIK010000479.1:95564-105832 GCA_018107945.1 Datura stramonium | reverse complement strand
GGGAATCTCAACTGGAATACCTCACTGCACCGGTACCGGTTATGAGCCACATTCAGCGAAGAGTTTCTGGTCTTTGTCCCCTTAATGCATTATAAATTGCCCTAACTGACCTTAAAATTTGAAGATGAATAGAATTCGTTAGAGTCCTGTCCTTAGAGTTTGAAGATGGATAAGACTCATCTTGTAAAGTCTTTTTTTTTAAATCCGATAAAACTCATCTTGTAGAATTTTGTTCTAAATTGGTACAACCCATCTTGTAGAGTCTTGTTTTAAATCCAATAAAATTTTGATGTCTACAGATGTCCCCACTTTAAGACCTGTTAGAGTGTAGACTTGACAAAACTCAAAAAAGAGACTTGAAGTAACCATAAAAATTCAGCTAGCTTCCATTTTTGCGATTTTAAAGCTCCAGATTTTGGGGATTTGATTTGTGAGGGAAGAGATGAAAGGAAGATTAAGTCCCATTGAGCGTGCCAATTTTTTCATAATAAATTTTAAAAGTGACGCAAAATACATTACAATCACAAATAAAATATGGTGAACCAAATATTTTATTGATGAATATTTATGAGTACAATTCTATTCCTTCCTTGATTCTTCTCTCTAAATGTTCTATGTGATTTGAAGGTTGTTAGCAGCATATTTCTCGAACGTAGGATGATATGAACCTCATTTCAGTATATTTGATCGCCAAGAATGTCGGGCAGCATTTTGCTTTGAGAAAAAAAAATTGATGTCTTAATCTCTTTGTGAATACTCAAAATTTTGTGGGATATTCGAGAGATTTCGATTCTTTATGAATACCCATGAGTATATGGGATATTTGAGATTCTCCTTCAAGGGAATATGTGTCCCCTTATATAGGCTGAGCTAGGATTTAAAGTAAAGTTGCCTCCAAGAAATCCTAACTGACCTTAGAGTTTGCAGATGGATAGGACTCATTTAGAGTCTTATTCTTAGAGTTTGAAGATGGATTGAGCCCATCTTGTGTAGTCCTTTTTTAAATTCAGTAAAGCTCATCTTGTAGAGTCCTGTTCTAAATCCGATAGAACTCATCTTGTAAAGTCCTGTTTTAAATCCAATAAAATTTTGATGTCTATAGAAGCCTTCACTTCAAGGCTTGTTGAAGTATAGACTTTCCAAAACTTAAAGACGAGACTTGAAATACCCATAAAAATGGAGCTAGCTTTCATCTTGCGGTTTTATAGCTCCAGCTTTTACAGATTTGATTTGTGAGGGAAGAGATAAAGACAAATTTAATCCCACTAGGCATGTCAATTTGTTTATAAATTTTTTTAAAATGATAAAAAATACATTAGAATCACAAATAAAATATGATTAACCAGATATTTTATTGATGAATATTTGTGAGTACAATTTTATTCTTCCTTTGATTCTTCTCTCTGAATGTTCTTTAAGATTCGAGGGTTGTTAGTAGCGTATTTCTCGAACATAGGATCATGTGGACCTCCTTGTGATATATTTAATTGCCAAGAATGTCGGGCAGTATTTTGTATTGAGAAAGATAATATTTTATGTCTTAATCTCTTTGTGAATACCTAAAATTTTATGGGATATTCGAGAGATTTCGATCTCTTTATGAACACCCCGGAGTTTATGAGATATTCAATATGCTCCTTCAAGGTAATATATGTCTCTTTTAATAGGCGTGAGCTAGAGTTTAGGGTTGATGTGCTGTGGGTTTGCAACACTTTCGATGCTTAAAACTGGGAAATTAGCATGGTCTTAGGTGTGTTTATACAGATATAATACACTTTTGCTTTGTTTTCAGGAAATTAGGTGTCGAGTTGAAATATGCAAAAGAAGTGAAAAGAGTGCAGAAAAAAGTCAAGTACAGACCTCAGTACATGTCGTATAATCATGGTATGAGCCATATTGAGAGTCGTGGAAAAGTCCAGAAGATGAGCTTAAGGAAAAGGCCAAGTTATGATTCGTGGTACGAGCCGTACTGAGAGTCATAGAAAACTTTAGAAGAAGCTGCACTGGGTTAGTCTCCTGGTATGGGTAGCACCCACGGATCGTGATACCTACCTATGACCCGTACAAAATAGCCAGGTAAAGTTTAGAAGGATTGAGGAATGGCAGATCTCAAGGTACCAGAGGCAGTCACGAGGTGTAGGAGGAAGGTACGAGTCGTATCAAGGCACTCGTAAAATTATTTAGAGGATGATAGAACTCTTAGATTCAGACCACGACAGGATTATACGACTTGTAGGATCAATATACAAGTCATATCATGTTCCAATACTTAGCTAGATTCAGAGTTTCCAGACATTGTACAAGCAGAAGTACGACCCATACAATCATGGTACGAGTTGTAGGTGAACACGACAACAGTTTAGCAGTTTCCCTGTTAATTTAGGAAAGATTTATAATTATTTGTATAAATATTTTTTTAAGTTATTTTTCTTAGAAAGGGAACATAATTCGATTCTTTTGAGAAGTATTCGACTTTTGAAAATATAGAGAAAAACTTTTGGAGAGTTTCTTGCATTGATTCTTCCATTATTCTTGAATTTATTCTTCATTGATCTTTTGCAATAATCAAGTGGTTTACTTTTCAATCATTATTGTAATTTCTAAACTATGCTTTTGTCTATGAATGTGTTACACCCCGTAGAATGTTATCGATTAGTAGGCGTACACGTGGATTGTTACAAGGAAAGAAAGTTTGACGCGTGTGGGAAAAGCCTCAGAAGCGGGGTCAAACGGGACTAGTGCGCACACGGCCAGCGCGACGCGCCATCCAGCAGTGCACTTGCCAGTGCGGAGCGCCAAGCCTGCTGGCGCCTTGAGAGGTACGATGAGGCAGGGGCATTGGCGCGATGGCAGGTGCGAGGCGCCCCTGTGCCACCGGCCATGCCATATATATATACATTCCTTGTTATTTCCAATTCAATTATTAAGTGAAACCACGACCAGGTAAGAGAGAGTGCGCAACTTTCAATTAGTTTTCGCCCGATTATGCTACCAAACGCCGTCCAAACGCAAATTAACTTTGGGTAAAGAGTTCTAGGCCTACGGAAAGCATTACTACAGAGTTATTTCTTAAAAATTGGCCCGGAAAACCAGAAATCTGCTGAGTAAAAGTTGTCAGAATTACTCCAAATTGATTTCTAAATGGCCACAAGAATTAGGTAAGCACTTCTCCCTTCTAAACTCTCAGAGAATTATGGGTTTTCGGTCGAGTTACACGAAGTTGAATTATAGTTGTTATTGTTAACAAGAGCTATTGATATTTATCAAATTCAGTATTGCAATTAGTTCTATTCTTTCAGCATAAAGGTTATAGTTGGAAAGAACTTCCGTTTGCAAACTACACCTCGCTAGTTGAGTTGGAGGTCGGCACTCTAGGTATGTAAGGCTATCCTTTCGGCAAGTTACGTCTGTCATAAAGTTAGTACGACTTGTGTATTTATAGCACTTCAGCATAAACCTATTATAATCATCTGTTATGGACAGAATTGAGATGATAGTGATAAAATAGTAACCCTCGTTAGAGTTAACCCTAGCTAGATTGGTTTTGCTTTTGACGTGGGGTTGTCAGATGTTGTTCCATATTGAGTTTTATTAGACTGAGGCTGCGAGGGCCATATTGAGTTCTATTAGACTGAGGTTGCGAGGGCTATGTTGAGTTCCATTGGACTGAGGCCGTGAGGGCCAAATTGAGTTTTATTAGACTGAGGCTGCGAGGGCCATATTGAGTTCTATTAGACTGAGGCCGCGAGGGCCATATTGAGTTCTATTAGACTGAGGCAGCAAGGGCCATATTGAGTTTCATCAGATTGAGGCCGCGAGGGCCATATCGAGTCCCAACAGATTGAGGCCGTGAGGGCCATAGTGAGTTCTATCAGATTGAGGCCGTGAGGGCCATCTCGAGTTATAGTATGATTATAGCCATTAGTAGTTAGATAGTAGGAGTGGACATTATTTGTATTTTCCAGGGGCTTATGGGGGCCCAGGTAGATTTTTTTGTGTTGTTTGTACCTTTCAGGCTTATGGGGGCCCGGTTAGGTTCTTGTTTGTAAATATAAACTTGTTAGTTAGATAGTCCAGACGGTAAAGGTATTCCGCTTAAATTCTTTCTCTCTTCCTTGATTACTTCAGTTTTACGGGCTTTTAGTTAGTTGTTACTTTATTGCCTTACATATTCGGTACGTATTGTACTGACACCCATCCCCGGGGCACTGCATTATTTACCTGCAAGTGCGGATAGATGTGGATCAGGACCTTCCTAGCTTTCAGCCAGAGTTAGCAGTAAAGTTAGCTCCTGTCCTTCGGAGCTAATAGTTAGAAGGTTTTCTCTTTTGACTGTATAGTTTATGGGTAGGTCGGGGCCCTGTCTCTACCATTATTCCACTCCTAGAAGCTTGCAGATTACAGACTTCCAGTGGTTCATTTTGTTGTTGGCCGTGTGGGGCCCATATATGTTTTATTTCATATGATGGCCGTATGGGTTCTTGTTTAGCTGTTAGTAGTGGCCTTGTCAGCTATAATATAGTTGTAGTCGCCTGATTTTCATTCCCCTAAAACTAGACAACATGGTGATCTTATCGGCTCGCATAGGATTCCCTTTAATTTCTTGTTGTTGGTTGGCTGTCTTTTATAGGTGGTTATACGACCTTGTCGGCCGAAGACTGTGTTTACAGCCGAGATATAACTTGTTGTTTTCTTGAATGGAGTTGCAGGCATGCACCAGACGTGCATAAGCCTAACCAGGTCAGTCGGTTTCCAGTGTGCCACTAGGTGCCAGTCATTCCTCCCAAGGTGGGGCGTGACAAACTTGGTATCAGATCAGATTGTATCCCAGGGAGTCCGCAAGCCGTGCAAAGTAGGGTCTTGTCTATGGATGTGTTGTGCACCACATTCTATAGGTAGGAGGCTACAAGGCATAATAGTGTGGTTACTCTTCTTTCTCCTCCAGTCGTGCTATAGAGCTGTGCTGTATAGGGTAACTCCCTAAGCTTATGTTATTCTATTTATTTATAGAGAAATATCTGACGCACGACGGACTGCGACTGGTCGAGATTTAGATGTGGCAACAGGAGAGGGCACTAGTAGGGGGCCCCAGTAGAATCAGCCCGATCTAATGGCGTCTGGGAGACGTCACCTCTATCTCTCCAACACTCGCCACCGCACTCAGAGCCCGCTAAAGCAGCAAATATACCAGCACCACCCTTAGCCATTCCTGTACCATCAGATCAGGAGCTCAGGGATGCATTCTATATGTTGGTTCAGATGATGGCTGCCAGCGACAGCCTCAGCCAGTAGTACCAGTTGCTGTTGAGCCAACCGAGGGGCCCCATAGTTCGAGAGTCCATGAGTTCCTGGCTTTGAGTCCCCCGCAGTTTACAGGGACAGATAGTAGAGAGGACCCCTAGAATTAGAATATTCAGGGTTATGCATGCCTCGTCTACAGAATCAGTTGAGTTAGCAGTATTCCGACTGCGAGATGTGGCAGTCTTTTGGTACGAGAGTTGGGAGAGATTCGGGGGCAGAGATGCACCTCCACCTACGTGGCCTATCTTTTCTGAGGCTTTCATAGATTATTATTGGCCCCGAGAGGTCCGGCAGGCCAAAATAGAGAAATTTCTGCATTTAGAGAAAGGAAGAATGAGTGTTAGAGAATACACATTGAGGTTTGAATCCTTATCCAGATATGCAGCCTCATTTGTCGACACTATGCCAGCCAGGGTGCACCGGTTTATTATGGGACTTGCACCAGAATATGTGGAGTCCTGCATTGCAGCCAACCTGCGAGAGGATATGGATATTTTATGAATTCAGGCCTTTTCTCAGAATATGGAGGAGCTTAGACAACATCAGTACGCCATGGAAAGATCAGGTCAGGAACAACGTCGGAGGGTTAGGCCCACAGATTTTCAGGGCAGGCCTAGGCCTCGATTTTCAGGTAGGCACCTAGGTCCCCATTCCATCAGCAGCAGGACAGCAGGTCAGATCATCGGAGGCAGTCAGGCCCCGACGAGAGTTCGCGAGCGCTAGGCTTGCAGCAACAGAGGGGCCCAGACCAAACAGAGTTAGTGTTCGCGCTCCAGTGCACGCGCAAGTGCACACGATCGTACAAGTAATATAGTTGCACTTTTTAAGAACCGGATTTCGAACCCACAGGGACTGGACCAATTCAGCAAATTATCAAGTTCAAATATAAAATTAACCTTCACAAGTGTTGATTATATAAATTTTCGGTAAATTCTAATTAAGTCTAGGGGTGATCACAAAATACTTGAGATAAAATATAAGAAGCAACTAGAGTTAAGGAATAATAATCATGCAATGCTACAACTCTCAATGATTCAAGTATAAAAACTTCAGTTGTTGTCTCACATAATTACAATGCTATTTTCATGGTCTTTCGAGCCTCTAAAACGACAAACTAGTCTCACACCTACATCATTGAGTGGGGATGTGACGTCCTAATTTGTGAGCAATTTAATTATATGGATGTGGTTTACGGATTTTGCACCCTTGATTATAGACTTTCGTACCTCTAATCATTTAATCGAACTTAGCTTCACAACTACTTCTACGAGTGGTGATGTGATAATTCAAAGCCGGTGTCTAGCTCATCCAGTTTTAATAACCAAGCAAGGAAAATTAGGTATCATTTCTATCCTAACTGCTAATCCTACCGTAAAGGTAAGAACTTGCTCCCTACATTCTCATGTTGTAGCCTAGGGTTACTCTTTCAAGCTTTTACCCAAGCTTAACGCATGTGTTTTCATGGTGATCAAGCATAAAAACATAAATAATAAAGAATGTAAGTCAAAACAACATCTAAAACTCAAACCAATGAAGAATTCATGCATTTACAATCATATTACGTAGCCTCAACCCTAGAGGAAAGGTTTTAGCCACTCATGTTCGTACAAATACTCAAAAAAATGATTCAAGCAACGTACTTACAAGAATAATTAAAGGAGAATGAAATATAATCAACCCTAGGTAGAGTTCTTCACTTCTCCTTTCGCTCCTTTACGGTTTCCCAAAGATATTTCGTGATATTTGATTTTTGGAGCTAAGGTTTTAATTTATAGTAAGTTGAAAAATTGGAATTTTGTTCAGCCATGAAACCACTCCGTGGCACGCTGTCCATCGCCCCAATTTACCTCCGTGCCACGGAGCAAACACGGATGCCCACTGGTTTGGATTTCACGGCAACATCGTGTGTTTCCTTACTGCGCGTAGCCTAGTGTGGCACGATAGCCATCGCACAGGGCTCTTAGCGTGGCACGGCGCCATCGCGCTGCTGCTGGTGCTTTGCCTGCCCTCGCGCGCACACGCACGGGCATGACACGGTGCCTATCACGCAGGTCAGCAGGCGTGGCACGCTGGGCTGTGCGACAGGGCTGTTTTTCATGCCATCTTGTGCAATTGTCATCCCAACTCAATCCAAAGCTCCTCCTTGCTCATGCATCTTCATATTTAGCCCATCTTTAACATTTTTTCCTACAAAACAAAGAGGTAATCACATTGGTTAGTTCATGCACGAAATTATACAAAATCACATAAGAATATAATTGATTAAATTGACAAACATGACTTAATTAAGTTATAGAATAGCACTTGGGCACGTAATTATGCCCAAGATCACTATCCCACACTTAAAGCCTTGTTCGTACTCGAACAACTCTTTTACATCTCATGCACATGAAGACTCACACATAGCTAATTGAGGCAAAACAATTCAAGCTACAACTACAACAATTGTTTTAGATGGAAAGTTAAAAAATAGAGCATGCAAGATTTAACCCTTAAAATCAAATATAACTATGTAAAGACTTCCTAGCCTCAAGGATGGACTCTCAATCTCAACAAACTCATGCAAATTAACCGATCAAGACATCCGACATGAATTTTATCCTTCATTAACATGTGCCCTCACAACTAGAGAGTTACACATTTCTCACTCACAATTCTTCCAATTTAGAACATGTATGGGTCTATGCATAAGAGATAAGCTCACTCTCACAAAGAATTCGCATGCCACGTGTAATTGACCCATAAGCTTGCCTTAGAGTTTTACTCCACTAATTTAAGAATGTGCGAAAGTAAGATCAAGTAGGACTTAATGGATTGTAATGTAAGCTAAGGGCGGGTAGGTACTATTATGGCCAATAATAACGACTATCTTCCCTAAGCGCTTTTAATACACCACACTTTCATTAGGAATTTCCATCCTCCTACTTCACCTTTCTACTTTTCAACTCCCATTTTCCTCTTTTGTTTCCCCATCTCATTAGGCACACTTAAGATTTTAGTACGGAGTACTTGAGCAATTTCCTTTGATTTTCTTTTTCGCTCTGTTCTTATTTTACTCCTTACTAACTCTTATTCATTTTTAAACAAGTACACCTCTAGTCTTCTCTTCAACTCCCACAATTACTATTTTCCTTCTTCTTTCACTTCTCACTACTTAACTTCTTCTGCAATTTCACATAAGCTCTTAGAAGTTTTGGATCAAATTTAAGGCTAATGAAAAGAAAGGATTAAGATCATTTTGTGGCTAGCAAAGAATAGGCTAAAAGCTTAATGGGGATAACTAGGATCAGACATTCATGGTAGGTAAAGCGAGGGATAAAAATTAGGATCTTTCAAAGAAATGCCTAAATCATCTTCTACAATCTACATCCTTCATTTTGCTTTGTATACACACCAAGAAAGTCTTAGACACTACACAATAGCATGAAATATTCAAAAACCTTATACACAGAGCACATGCTCAATCAAGACAAATTCAGCAGACTCTTAACTCAGCTAATTCCAAGAATGCAAAATTCAGCTTTAAACATATTGAGTCGCATCCAAGAGCTTAGGTGTCTCAAACAGAGTTATACAACTGCTCACATGCTTCAAAATTTACAACACTTGCATATCACAATCATACATATCACATAACAAGAACATCAAGCCATCAATCACTACGGGTTCCAAAATAAAAACCTATTGACTAATTTTTCCTCAAGACGGTCGTCATCCATCCATTATCGGGAATAGTCCCTAAATATGACTAAAACAACTATGTACAGACAAAGAAAAATTTTATTCATCGATTCAAAGTGCCTCCTATCGGAAAAGAACCGAAAAGAAAATCCAGCAGGTAGGTGAATCATGCTCAACTCAACTTTTTCATCCAACAATACCTTACAAAGCACTAATTCCACCCAAAATCATTAAGCAAAAAATTTTGAAATTTCCCTCACCCCACACTTACAATATTCTATGTCCCCAAACCATCAAATTAAAATTCAAAAAGGGTGAGAAATACTCCCTGAGGCCACTAGGCCTAGCTAACATCATGTTTTTCTTTATTTTTATACAAGTGGGTTATCGACCCCACACTTTTCCTCTTTCATGCTTGTTAGCTTCCTCTTCCAAGGGTACTCAGACTTCCCCTCCAACTGTGCTTAATTCACCACCAAAAACAACAACAAGATGAAAATAAATAGAAACAACACAAAGTAAAAAACTAAAATTGTACCTTTGGTACCCTTGGGT
This sequence comes from Datura stramonium, assembly GCA_018107945.1. NCBI lineage: Eukaryota > Viridiplantae > Streptophyta > Magnoliopsida > Solanales > Solanaceae > Datura > Datura stramonium. The sequence continues at coordinate 96,295 of JACEIK010000479.1, read as the reverse complement.
TGCCTCCCAAGCAGCGCCTGATTTTATGTCGCGGCACAACGTGGACTACCCTTTTCAGGACATCCTCAAGCCAGTGTTCCCTTTCGAGAACCATCTTCTTCTCTTTTTATTTTTCGAGGGAAAAACCTTCACTCCATCCCTCTCTTCTTCCAACTCCTTCTCTAACTGAAGCCCTCCATTAGATTTGGGATGAAAAGTGATCATCTCGTGCGGCCGTGGACCTATGGAATCTGCCATCCCACACTTAGCCTCTGACAACACTCTGTAGTGTGTGTGTATGAGGGGGGGTGGGGTTGATCTCTTGGTAGACCCGGAAGAGTTCTTCTTCATCATCGACCCTTATTTTCAGGGTCCCTTCTCTTACATTAATAATTTCTCCTCCAGTAGCCAAGAATGGCTGTCCCAAGATTAGGGGTACCTTGTCATCAACTTTAAAATCAAGTATGATGAATTCAATGGGTATAATAAACTTACTGATCTCGGGCAAAATAGCATGCCCGAGTGACGCTTGATAACTTAAATTAGTCTTGTTTATCTAAGTTATTTTACACATTTTCATGTGATTTTATATAAATGTGAATATATGTGCTAACCAACATGATTAGTCCTTGTTTTATAGGTTTCAATGATGTTGAGGAACTAATTTATAAGTTGGTGAAGTAGCGGAATGAAGTCGGGAGCAATGGGCGAAAGTCGGCAAGGAGTAGGCCATGGCAAGGCTGGCCGCGCCA
>JACEIK010000479.1:50508-82439 GCA_018107945.1 Datura stramonium | reverse complement strand
GGAGGGATAGAAATAGGCTACGTATCTGGCAATAGATCAATACTGAAATCAATTTCCCTTTCCGGAGGAATACCTAGCAAATCCTCGGGAAACACCTCTGGATATTCGCACACCACTGGAACTGACTGGATAGTCGGGGTCTCGGACTCCACATCCTTAACCCTAACTAGGTGGTACATACACCCCTTAGAGATCATCTTCCTATCCTTAAGGTAGGAAATAAACCGACCTGCTGGCACCACCGAACTACTCTTCCACTCCAAAACTGACTCACCCAGAAAACAAAACTCCACGGTATGGGTCCTACTATTTATCGAAGAATAACATGCAAACAACCAATCCATACCAAAAATTATGTCAAAATCAGTCATGGTCAATTCTACTAAGTCTGTTGATGTAACCTTATGCAACACCGTAATAGGGCGACCTCTATACACTCGTCTAGCTACGACGAATCACCAACTAGGTTAGAAACTGAAAATGGTTCTGACAAGGTCTCGAGACTAACTCCAAGGCTACTAGCAATGTAAGGAGTCACGAAAGACAATGTAGCTCCCGGGTCTATAAAGGCATAAACATTAATATGAAAGACACGCACATACCAGTGACCACGTCTGGCGAAGTCTCCTTCTCCTAGCGTGAGGAAAGGGCATAAAATCAGTTTTGGCGCTGACCACCACCTCCACTAGTCGATGCTCCCTGTGGAGCTGAACGGGCTGGAGCTGCTGCTGTCCTGGTGTTCTGTGATCGACCCCTATCATCACCCTGTCTGTCATATGGACATGCTCGGCGCATGTGCCCTGGTCTACCACACCCGAAGTAGACATCCGAACCAAGCAGGCACTCCCTAGTGTGACTCTTGCCGCACATCCCGCAGGCTGGAGAGGTATACTCTAACTGGGTGCTCCTCTGATCCCTCGACCCTGAGCCCTGCTCCTCTAATCACCCCTTGGTCTAGATGGAACATTAGCTAATGATGGTGCTGGGGCTAATGACCTCTGCTGAAATTGTGGACGGTAGCCACCACCGGACCTCTGATGTGAAAACCCATGGCTATCCGGCCGAGCTCTCTATGCCTCCTCTCCCTTGCATGAGCCGCCTCCATCTGCTGGGCGTACAAAACTATGCGAGGAAAGTCCATATCCTGATGAAGCATAGCAGTCCTGCAATTCTTGTCCAAATAACCGGCCACTCCATGAACAAATCAACTCACTCATGCCCTCTGATCCATCACCAATTCTGGGCGTACTTTGACAACCGAGTAAACTCAAACGAATACTCCAGCACTGTCATCTTTCCTTGATTGAGGTTAACAAACTCAGCTGCTTTCAATTCTCTCATCTCCCGAGGGAAGAACCTGTCAAGAAAGGCCATGTGGAACTCATCCGAGCTGATAGGGCCCGCTCCCGCTCCCGCTGCCCTGCTGTCCTTCCATTGCTTGTACCAAATATGAGCGACCTCTTTTAGCTGATATGAGGCCAAGTCTACACACTCCCCATTCATCACCCCCATAACCTGAGTGACCTTCAAGATCCCTTCAATGAACTGAAGTGGATCCTCATCCACCTTTGATCCAATGAACTCGGGAGGGTTCATCCTCAAGAAGTCTCTAATCCGAGCCACCGCTGCATTGCCATTTTATGGACCCTTTGCAATAGCCTGCTGATTGACCTGACTGGTCAAGGCCTGCGCCAACATCTGAATCACCGCCTGAAACTCGGCGTAGGCAGCTGGCTCTAGTGCCTGGGGCTCCGGAATAGGTGGGGCTTGCTGATGCCCATGGTCATTTCCATCTCCGTGGACTTCATCATTTCCATTCCTCCTTCCGTTCATTCTCCTAGGAGCCATAATTCTGCAATCGCAAATCGCACGAATTAGAAGGATGGAAAGGCTTTTCATCGCATGACATATAACATGAAAGAAGGGAACATTTCCTAAACGTCTAGTAGCCTCTTCGTCATAGGTGTTTCGCGCTTCATACCCATGAAAAAGACTCTACCTAACACGATTTTCATACACCCTAGGACGCTTCAAACCTATGGCTCTGATACCAAGTTTGTCATGACCCAAAAGTACACACGGATCGTAGACACGGGACAAGGACCCCGAGAGACTCCAAGTCAACCCATGACACATGCATTCAACTAATCTCATTTAAATAAATGGAATATTAAGCATAAAACATCGCGAAAACGTAACCATGACATAACATCAGGAAATACCAAAAAATTACATAAGCTGATTACTACTCATTTGTCCAAAAGCCTCTAATACGTAAGATGGGTTGATGGGACAACATCCCCAACTAACCCGAGCAATACTAAAACATAATCAACATGAAAGTTTATCAAACAGCCCTCGAAACATGAGGACTCACCAACAAGCTGATATAGTAGGCTGGAATGGTCTAAGGATGAGGATGAACCTGAGATTCGGACCCTGTATCATAAAATGATACAACATAGAAAGTATGCGGTCAGTATGTGAAATGTACTAAGTATGCAAGGTAAGTAAAACAGACATTTTAAAAGTAAAGAAAACTCATAAATAGACATAGGAGAAGGATGAAATCTTCGTAATAAAACATAAGGCTCAAGACTTTCAAATCTTTCATAAATCATTCATTATCATAATCGTAAATAACTTTATCGTAATATAACTTGAGCCAATAATATAAATATAATAATGCATAAGACATGCGGAACAATGGGAGGACTCATCACAACCGACACCATCATGGTAGAGCCTTTCATGATGTGCCACTGTCTCGCTCAAGTAGGCAGAGCCGAACCTAGCTTACCAAGCGAGGGTCGTGCATAAGGTGTGATATCACATTTAAGGGGATCATTATCATTACATAATAACATTTACAACCCACGATGGCACGTGGTTATGAGACATCGACATAGTCCTTTGAATGCCGAGCTGCTTGGTGCTAGACACGGCTCCCAAAACATGCATATAGGTTCATACACAAATCATTAACATCATGCATAAAATTCATTGGCTAAGATATAACATTCATCATTATTGATCCCCTTTAAAACATGCTTAGAAAAGAATCAAGGCCCTTTTTATCGGTCAACATCATAAATCGATAAATCATGAAATTTGTCTCATAAATCATAAATCATTCTTCATCATGTGGGCATTTCCCAATGCTTCATCATACTAAATTCCTTAAAAATATGCTCATAAACATGGATAACTTAGATTCATGCATTTCCAAAATCAATAAACTCAAAATAATAAATATGCGTCATAAATCATAATCTCCATGAACTTCCAATAATGGGCAATTTAGATTTAAAAAGATTGACACATGATTTTGAAGAAAATAATATGAAACCTTCCCATCATGCATATTTCAATAAATAAAACTCAATTAAAACATACCCATAATGAGAAATCACATTGACACGCTTTGGGTAAAACCCCATGGAATTTGAGTAGGAGAATTCATGACTTTAATCGAAATTGGGCATGGGTGAGGAAGAATTACACCCATTTTAAAACCCTACATACCTGGGAATAGATGGACTTAATGTTCCTTGAACACCCACAAAGAATTTGAAGAAAATTTGGGAAAGAAGGCCTTGAATCTCCCAAAAACCTCTCTAAAATCCTTGCAAGAGAATGGACATGCAATAGGGACTTAACTCCTCTTATCACACTCAAAAATATCCAAAACGATGTAGTTTAGGCCTTAGGGACTTAGGAATTTACGAAAGCAGCCTTATTAAAATGCAGGAATTTCTGGTCACCAGTCCTCACGAGGAACCTAATTGGTCATTTCCACAGGGCATGACTCGTTGCCTTGATCCGTTGATTCCACTCCCCAATCCTCCAAGGGAACCCCATGGGAGACTTCATGAGTCGTGAGGTCAGACCATGACTCGTGGCCACCTTTCGTGGCCTACACTACCCATCCCAATCTTGCCAAACCACAAGGGTTGACCACAGGTGACCTCATGAGTCATGAGTCGTGGTTAGGCCCGTGGCCTGCTCACTCAGACTTTGCCAAACCAAGCTGACCACGAGTCACTTCACGACTCATGGTCACTCCTCACGACTCACCTCACGAGTCGTTCTGTGACCTGGTGCAAATTTTCAGTATTTCTCTATTTTCACTTCCAGGTCTGGTCCTTGGTTTCCCGGGGTATAATAATAGTATTCAGCTTATGTAAATGTTTGGTATTTACTGATGTTATGTCATGGTTAAATTTCCACGACATTTTATGCTTAATATTCCATTAATTTAAATGAGATTAGTTGAATGCATGCGCCATGGGTTGACTTGGGGTCTCTCGGGGTCCCTTGTCTTGTGTCTATGATCCGGGTGTATATTCAGATCGTGACAAACTTGGTATCAGAGCGAGGTTTGAAGTGTCCTAGGGTGTCCGAAAGCCGCATTAGGTAGAGTCTTTTTCATGGGTGTGAAGCACGCCACACCTATGATGAAGAGGCTACTAGACGTTTAGGAAATGTTCCCTTCTTTCATGTTCTATGTCGTGCGATGAAAAACCTTTCCATCCTTCTAATTCGTGCGATTTGAAATTGAAGAATTATGGCTCCTAGGAGAATGAACGGAAGGAGGAATGGAAATGATTAAGGCCATGGAGATGGAAATGACCATGGGCATCAGCAAGCCTCACCTGTTTCGGAGCCCTAGGCACCAGAGCCAGCTGCCCACGCCGACTTTCCGATGGCAATTCAGATGTTGGCGCAGGCCTTGACCGCTCAGGTCAGTAAGAGGGTTGTTGCACAGGTTCCACAGAATGGCAATGCAGCAGCGACTCGGATTAGAGACTTTTTGAGGATGAACCCTCCCGAGTTCATTGGATCAAAGGTGGATGAGGATCCACATGAGTTCATTGAAGGGATCTTGAAGGTCACTCAGGTTATGGTGGTGACGAATGGTTAGTGTGTAGACTTAGCCTCATATCAGCTAAAAGAGGTTGCTCATATTTTGTACAAGCAATGGAAGGACAGCAGGGCAGCAGGTGCGGGCCCTATCAGCTGGGATGAGTTCCACATGGCCTTTCTTGACAGATTCTTCCCTCGGGAGATGAGATAATTGAAAGCAGCTGAATTTTTTAACCTCAACAAGGGAAGATGAAAATGTTGGAGTATCCGCTTGAGTTCACCCAGCTGTCAAAGTACGCCCCAGAGTTGGTGATGGATCAGAGGGCGTGGGTGAGCCAATTTGTTCATGGCATGGCCGGTTATTTTGACAAGGATTGTAGGACTTCCATGCTTGATATGGATATGGACTTTCCTCACATAGTGTTGTACGCCAAGCATATGGAGGCGACTCATGTGAGGGAGAGGGAGGCAAAGAGATCTCAGACAGATAGTCGTGGGTTTTCACATTAGAGGTCCAGTAGTGGCTACCATCCACATTTCCAGCAGAGGTCACTAGCCCCGACATCATCGTCAGCTAGCGTACCATCTAGACCCAGGAGTGATCAGAAGAGTATGGCTTCAGGGTCGAGGGATCAGAGGGGCACCCAGTTAGAGTATACCTCTCCATCTTGCGGGAAATGCGGCAAGTGTCACACCGGGGAGTGTCTGCTTGGTTCGGATGTCTGCTTCGGGTGTGGTAGATCTGGGCACATGCACCAAGCATGTCCATATGCCAGACAGGGTGATGATAGGGGTCAAGCATAGACCACCAAGACAATGGTAGCTCCATCCTTTTCATCTCCATAAGGAGCATCTACTAGTGGGGGTGGCGGTCAGCGCCAAAACCAATTCTATGACCTTACCTCGCGCCAGGAGTAGGAGACCTCACCAAACGTGGTCATTGGTATGTTGCGTGTCTTTTATATTGATGTTGATGCCATTCTAGACCCGGGAGCCACATTGTCTTTCGTGACTCCTTACATTGCTATTAGTTTTGGAGTTAGACCTAAAATTCTGTCAGCACCATTCTCTGTATCTACTCTAGTCGGTGATTCAGTTGTAGCTAGGCGGGTATATAGAGGTTGCCCTATTATGGTGTTGCATAAAGTTACCTCCGCAGACTTAGTATAATTGGCCATGACTAATTTTGACATCATTTTGGGTATGGATTGGTTGTTTGCATGTTTTGCTTTGATTAATTGTAGGACCTGTACCGTGGAGTTTCATTTTTCAGGTGAGTCAGCTTAGGAGTGGAAGGGTAGTTTGGCGGTGCCAGCAGGTTGGATTATTTCCTATCTCAAGGCTATAAAGATGATCTCTAAGGGGTGTATGTACCACCTAGTTAGGTTTAAGGATATGGAGTCCGAGACCTCGACTATTCAGTCAGTTCCGGTGGTGTGCGAATATCCAAAGGTGTTTCCCGAAGATTTGCCAGGTGTTCCTCCGAAAAGGGAAATTGATTTTGATATTGACCTATTTGCCAAACACACAACCTATTTCTATCCCTCCTTAAAGGATGGCTCTTGCTGAGCTGAAGGATTTGAAGGATCATTTAAGGGATTTGTTGGATAAGGTATTCATTAGACCGAGCCAGTCTCCCATGGGTGCACTGTTCTATTTGTTCGAAAGAAGGGCAGTTCCCTTCGCATGTGTATTGACTATCGATAGTTGAACAAGGTTACCGTCAAGAACAGGTACCCCTTCCCAGGATCGATGATTTGTTTGAACAGCTTCAGGGTACCAAGTGCTTCTCCAAGATTGATCTCAGGTCCAGGTATCACCAGCTCAGTGTTCGGGAGATTGACATCCCGAAGACCGTTTTCAGGACCTGGTATGGTCATTATGAATATGTTGTCATGTCTTTCAGACTAACCAATTCCCCCGCAGCTTTTATGGATCTAATGAACTGGGTGTTCAAGGAATATTTGGACATGTTCGTGATTGTGTTCATCAATGACATCTTGATATACTCTCAGAGCGAAGAGGAGCATGCCACTCATTTGAGGATAGTGCTGCAAATGCTAAAGGATCGTCAGCTGTATGCAAAGTTTAGTAAGTTTGAATTTTGGCTAAATTCGATAGCATTTCTAGGACATGGAGTATCAAGCGAGGACATAAGGGTAGATTCCCAGAAGATAGAGGCGGTGAAGAATTGGCCCAAACTAGTGAACCCTTCAGAAATTTGGAGTTTCTTGGGCTTAGCAGGCTACTACCGAAGATTTTTTGAGGGCTTTTCATAAATTGCGGCCCCATTGACCAGGTTGACTCATAAAATGGTAAAATTCCAATGGTCGTATGCTTGTGAGAAAAGTTTCCAAGAGTTGAAGACCCGACTCACTTTAACAATAGTGTTGACCTTACCCGAGGGTACCGATGGTTCATTGTCTATTATGATGCTTCGAGAGTCGGACTGGGATGTGTGTTGATGCAGCGTGGGAAGGTAATAGCATATGCCTCAAGACAGCTGAAGGTCCATGAAAAGAATTACCCGACCCATGATCTCGATTTGGCCGCGGTGGTGTTTGTAATGAAGATATGGCGACATTACTTATATGGGGTCCATGTGGATGTGTTTACAAATCACAAGAGTTTGCAATATGTGTTCACACAAAAGGGTCTAAATTTTCGGCAAAGGAGGTGGTTGGAATTACTTAAGGACTATGACATGAGTGTCCTTTACCATCCGGACAAGGCTAATGTGGTTGTGGATGCTCTTAGTATACTCTCCATGGAAAGTGTGTCCCACGTGGATGAGGGAATGAAGGATCTGGTGAAGGATGTCCACTGACTTGCTAAGCTGGGAGTTAGATTGATCGACTCGGCCGATGGCGGTGTTGTTGTGCATAACGGGTCAGAATCATCCTTGGTAGTTGATGTTAAATCCAGGCAAGATGAGGATCCAATATCGAGGAAGCTGAAGGAGGCGGTGCAGAGTCAGAAGGTGGAGGTTTTCTCCCAAGGGGGAGATGGTGTGCTGTGATACAAGGGTCGACTATGTGTTTCAGACGTCGATAATTTGAGAGTTCGGATATTACATGAGGCACATGGTACCAGATATTCTATCCATCCAGGATCTAAGAAAATGTATCTGGATTTGCGATAAATCTATTAGCGAGATGGTATGAATAAAGATATTGCGGAGTTCATAGAAAAATGTCCAAACTTCCAGCAAGAAAAGTCGAACATTAAAGGCCGGGAGGTGTACATCAGGATATCAGCACCCCCACTTGGAAGTTGGAAGAGATAAATATGGATTTTGTTACAGGCCTATCTCATACTCCCCGACACTATGACTCCATTTGGGTGGTGGTGGACAAGCTAACTAAGGCGACACACTTCCTACTGGTCAAGGCCACTAATTCAACGGATGATTATGTTAAGTTTTATATTCAGGAGTTGGTTCGATTTCATGGAGTGCCCTTATCTATTATATCAGACTGAGGTACTCAGTTTACCTCTCAGTTCTGGCGTTCTTTTCAGAAAGGGCTTGGGATGCAGGTTAAACTCAATACAACCTTCCATCCGCAAACAGACTACTTCAGACCCTTGAGGATATGTTGAGGGCATGTGTTTTGGATTTTAAAGGTAGTTGGGATGATCATTTTCCGTTGATCGAGTTTGCTTATAATAACAGTTACCACTCTAGTATCCAGATGGCACCGTTCGAGGCTCTTTACGGGCGGAGGTATAGATCTCCCATCGGATGGTTCGAGGTTGGTGAGGTAGCTATAATAGGACTAGATTTGGTTCATGAGGCGATGGTGAAGGTTCATTTGATAAGGGACCGGTTGAAAACCACTCAGAGTCGTCAGAAATCGTATGCTGATGTGAGGAGAAGAGATTTGGAGTTTAATGTGGATGAATGGGTATTTCTAAAGGTATCTCCCATGAAGGGAGTCATGCGGTTCAGAAAGAAAGGTAAACTCAGTACCCGCTATGTTGTCACCTACCTGGTTGTGAGAAGAGTTGGTAAGGTGGAGTATGAGTTAGACTTGCCCTCGGAGCTATCTTCAATTCATCCCGTCTTTCATGTGTCACTTTTGACAAGTGCTTGGATGATCCATCCTTGGTGGTTTCGATAGACAACATTGGAGTGAAGGACAGCCTCAGTTATGAAGAAATTCCCATTGAAATATTGGATCAGCAGGTTCGAAGGCTGAGGAACAAAGAAGTAGCTTCAACAAATGTGTAGTGGAGAAATCAGCAGTTTGAGGGGGCTACGTGGGAAGCCGAAGCGGATATGATAGCCAAATACCCTCATTTGTGCCCTACCGCTCAATTTTAGTTTGAGGTACCAGTTTTGCCTTAAATCTTTAATCAGATTTTCCTGTTCTATTCATGTATACATGTTTGTTTTATGATATGGTAAATGTATGTGATGTCTGAATTCAGTTTAGCTATGTAGTTCCTTTCTGAGGTAGTCATTGTGTCAGTTTCCGACTTAAATGACTGGTAATTTTATATGGTGATAGCTTGTTTATGAGTTTTCTGCATGTTTCTAACATTCAATGACTAATGTTCCCAAGGGGGAGATATTGTTATACCACGGGAACCCAAGGATCAGACCCGAAAGTGAAAATGGAGAAAAACTAAAAATTCGCACTAGGTCATAGGGCGACTCGTGAGGAGTGACCACGATTCGTGAGGTGACTCGTGGTCAGCATGGTGTGGCAAGGCTTGAGTGAGGAGGCCACGGGTTTGACCATGAGTCGTGGTTAGACTTCACGACTCGTGAGGTCACCCGTGGTCAACCCTGGAGGATTGGAAAAATTGGGATGGGCAGTGTAGGCCACGGAAGGTGACCACGAGTCGTGGTCAGACCTCACGACTCGTGAAGTAACCTGTGGGGTTCCCTTGGAGGTTTGGGCAGTGGACTCAACGGATCAAGGCAACGAGTTGTGCCCTGTGGCAATGATCCATTAGGCCCCTCCTGAGGACTGACGACCAGAAATTCCTGCATTTTAATGAGGGTGTTTTCGTAACTTTCTAAGCCCCTAAGGACAAAACTACGTCGTTTTGGATATTTTTCTGAGTTACATAAGATGGGTTAAGCCCTTTATGCATGCCCATTCTCATGCAAGGATTCTAGAGAGGTTTTTGGGAGATTCAAGGCGTTTTTCCCAAATTTTCACCAATTTCTTTATGGGTGCTCAAGGAACCTTAAGTCCATCTATTCCCAGGTATGTAGGGTTTTAAAATGGGTGAAATTCTTCCCAACCCATACCCAAAATTTCAAGTTAATTCATGAATTCTCCTACTCATATTCCATGGGGTTTTACACAAAGCATGACAATGTGATTTTCTCTTTATGGGTATGATTTAATTGATTTTTAATTATTGAATTTTGAATGATGGGAAGGTTTTATCATTATTTTCCTTTAATCACGTTTCAAGCTTTTAAAATCCAAATTGCCCATTTGATAAAAGTTCATGGAAGTTACGATTTATGATGAATGCTCTATAATTTGAGTTTATTGATGATGGAAAAGCATGATTTTAAAGTTACCCATGTTTAAGAGCATGTTTTAAAAGAATTGAATATGATGAAGTACTAGGCAATGACCACATGTTGAAGAATGGTTTACAATATATGAGACGAATTTCATGATTCATCGATTTATGATGTTGGCCGATAAAAAGGCACCATGATTCTTGGCTAAGCATGTTTTAAGGGGATCAATGATGATAAATGTTATATCTTAGCCAATGAATTTTTATGCATGATGTTAATGATTTATGTATGAGCCTATATGCATGTTTTTGGGAGCTNAAGGGGATCAATGATGATAAATGTTATATCTTAGCCAATGAATTTTTATGCATGATGTTAATGATTTATGTATGAGCCTATATGCATGTTTTTGGGAGCTATGTCTAGCACCGAGCAACCTGACGTTCAAAGGACTACGTTGGTGTCTCATAACCACGTGCCACCGTGGGTTGTAAATGATACGATGTATTGATAATGATCCCCTCAAATGTGATATCACGCCTTATGCACGACCCTCACCTGGAAAGCCAGGGTCGGCTCTGCCCACTTGAGAGAGACAGTGGGGTATCATGAAAGGCTCTACTATGATGGTGTCGGTTATGACGAGTCCTCCCATTGTTCCGCATGTTTTATACATTGTTATGTTTATGTTATTGGCTCAAGTTATATTATGATAAATTTATTTACGACTATGAATGATGTCCTTCTCCTATGTCTACTTTACTTTACTTTTAAAATGCCCGTTTACTTATGTTGCATACTAAGTACATTCCACGTACTGACCGCATACTTTCTATGCTGTATCGTTTTATGATACAGGATCCGGATCTCAGGCTCATCCTCATCCTTAGTCCATCCCAACCTACGATATCAACTTGTTGGTGAGTCCTCATGCTCCGAGGGCCGTTTGATAAACTTTCCTATTGACTATGTTCCAGTATTGCTCGGGTTAGTTGGGGATGTTGTCCCATCAACCCATCTTACGTATTAGAGGCTTTCAGACAAATGAGTAGTATTCAACTTATGTAAATGTTTGGTATTTCCTGATGTTATGTCATGGGTACATTTCCGCGATGTTTTATGCTTAATATTCCATTTATTTAAATGAGATTAGTTGAATGCATGTGCCATGGATTGACTTGGGATCTCTCGGTGTCCCTTTTATCGTGTCTATGATCTGGGTGTACGTTCGGTTCATGACACTAGCAAAGGAAGATGTTTATGGGGGTCATTTTGGGTGAAGTGACTAGCAATAGAAAGCCTAAAATCATGTTTTAAGTGCAACTACCTCTAGGATTTCGCCTTGAATCACACTTAGAGAAATTTCTAGACAAACGTATATGCATGGGAACCATTCAATTAGCCTCACCACACAAGGCATCGCACTCCAAAGAGTTCACACAATACATCACCACAACTAGATTACTATTTTATGACAATTGAGCATGTGAATCAATAAGCCAAACAAGGAATATGCAATATATGACAAGAGAGTGCTACATTTTTCATTTCAAATGCCCCATTTCTTCAAAACTCATTTTTATACCATACAAAGAATTTTTGGTGGTATCCCTCAGAAACAATTTCACCAAGACTAAAAAACATGGCATTTTTCCTTAAGAAAGTCTCCTTAAAATCTATTATTGGAAAATGTCACCCAGTTCAATAATAGAAAAATAAAAAAAAAGAAATTTCTCCTCGAGAAAGAACCGTGGTATAAAAAAACCCTTGGAATATATTCACTACCTACTATTTACAAAGGAGAAAATCAGACTTGCACTAACAATTCATGATAATGTTTTTTTCTTTCATCCAATTTGAGCCCGACAAAGCCTCAACAACCTTCAACAAATCTTAAAGCAATAGCTCGGCAAGGGCAACATCAATCATCAATAAAATAAGCCCGACAAAGGATCACAAATCATCAAAACTCAAAAACAAAGCCCAACAAGCACCATATAAATCATCAATAATGATGACCACAACAAAAAATACATTAATCCCACCCCGAACTAAAACAATACCTTGTCCCCAATGTATGCATACAAAACAAAATGAGGGTAAAAACTCCCTGAAGTGGTCACTCGTCATCCTCCTCCTTATCATCGGCCTTAGCATCCCCAGCATGACCTTCGTCTCCCACATCCTCATCATCATCCCTCATGCCCTCAAACAAATCGCCATTGGGACCTCTAAGTATAGAAGGGGAAGCCATAGCTGCATCTAGCGCGCTTATATCGGGCACTGCCATTGACGTCCGACCTATCCATTTCCTTACTTCAGCCCATAGAGAGGTGAAAACCCCTTCTACAACATCCACACACGAGCATATCTTGGTTAGGCTATCATACATTGACTTCATCTCCTTTTTCACCGTCTTGGTAATAAGGGTAGGGAGACTTTTAACTAATTTTTGAAGTTGGCTCTCATGGGAATGTGTCATCTCCACAAGTTTGTATAGGCTACTTGGCTAGGATGATGTGGGAGGAGGTGAGACTCCCTTAGTAGGTGCTTCTCCTGAAGCCCGGCCTGATGCTTCAAGATGTGGCATGTTGAGATCATGGGCCATTGGGGCCTGCTCTAATCCACGAGAGATGGATTCCTCGAGGACTTCGAAGGCTTGCATCTACTTTCACTTGCTCTTAGGAGCATCCACGTCCCTTTTTCTATCCACTATGATGATACTAGTAGTGAAGCTAGAAGCCCCATCTGGGAAATATGGCACTCCAGCTTGAAGGAACAACTGAGATATGAGCACAACATAGGGCATTAAGGTGCCAGCTTGCCTTTCCTTTCTCTTCATCTAAATGGCCACTATTTCCCCAAAATTTATGGGGACCCCTGTCATGATGCAGGTGATGTGGATGGCTTCTTCCAAACTTACCATCTGATCATTATTCACAGGCATAATACGACTGCAAATGAAATCCAGCCACAACTTGGCTTCAAAAATTAGATCATGCCGGGAGATCTCGCCACCCATAGAGGCCCAAGAAGGTGTGCTTGCAGCAATGATGGGGGCTATCCAATTGAACAAATTCTCTTTCTCAGCATACTCAGATGGTGTAAATCTTATCCTCCCAGAACAAAGAATTGATGGTCGCTGGTATGATGTCCACTTCTATATACCTTACCATAATTGAGGGAAGGTATGGAATTTTTCAACCTTGCCTCTGTGCTGCATGCTCTCTTCCTAGACTGGTATGATTCATAAACCACGAGCATTAGGCTGTAGTAGAAGTCAAGAAGAGGATTGACAAAGACGTTCCGTTGGAGATCAATGAATTATGCTATGATGTTGGGGAAGTCACCCCGCAACCCCACCAAATCGAAGCGCTTTTCTACCATGATAGAGTGCCCCTAGCAAATAGCATAGTGCATTTCCATTTTGGGCACGCAAAATATAATAGCCTCTCTAGTGTTGGGGGCTGGGGTTACCCTTGCTTTCCTTTTTCCTTTGCTTTTAGATGAGGCCGGGGCCTTGCCCTTGCTTGGTTTCCTGGATGAAGTCATACTCTGCAGGACCATGTCAGTGCCATAAAACAATATTTATTATTGTATTTTTTCATATGACAAATAAAAAATGACATCTATTCTAAGCTAAGGCAGGGAATTATAACAATTAGATGGCAAACAAGTTGAAGATTTCAGAGGTTGAGCATTGACAGTACCACTGTGATATCGGCAAAACACAGATGGAGACCTGCGAACCGCTATTAGCCACTTTTCATTCACAGAAAACTGGAAAGAACATGATTCAACCGGCACCACACCAGCGTTTTGCTGGTCTTGACTCGCGGAGTGCCAGTGTAACGCAGGTCAGGGACAGTGGCCTGAAGCCTTGTACCCAACCTGCGGTTCATCTGGCATTTTGCCAGTGAACACCGTTCATTGTATTTCATCCCCAAATTCAGTGAAACAACAAAACTTTCATATCCAAGATTCACTCACCCAACACACCAACAACAAAACAATTAAAAGTGACAATTTACCCTTGAGAAAGACGTAACTCCATCTATCATAGGAAAAATTATGCATTCTAAGCACATACGGGGCTACTCAGACTTCATCCCCAACTAGAATCAAACACATCAAGAATCAAGCCTTTTTCCACAGAGGATACCCACATTGTCATTCAACAATTTATCACCACCCCCATATACCAACAATAAGAAAAATATACAAGCAATGAAAAGCATAATAATGGGGTAATGGGGACACATGAGTGGGGAAAAACTTCAACTTTCACATGCTCAAAATGATGAACATCTTCAAATAATAATCAAAATCAAAGTAGCAGACACATACTGAATGAATTTGAGAACAAAGAGCAAAAAAAGATCAAATCTTGGTGTTTCCCAACAATAGAGTTTCCACAAGCTTTTTGCCTTAGTGTAGTAAAAAGATGAGTGACGATTGGTGAAATGAACGGAGTAGGAGTGTGGTATTTATAGGAGAGAAGAAGTGAATAGGAGTGGTAGGTGAGGAGAAGGGTTTAATGGTGGAAAGGTGGGACGGTGATGTATAGGGAAGTTAAAAAGTGTAAATGGGGAAATGGAAAGGTTGAGAAAAGGGTTTATAGGAAGTTGGAGAGGTTTTGACTGGATTTTTTAAATCCCTGGGTTGGGTTGGTCAATATTTTAGTTACATTACGTACCTTGACCTACGATTAACCAGCAATTGCCGGTTGGTACCGGCATTTTGCCGCCCTAACACAGGTGACCAACACCCTATTCAACTTACTAATTAGTACACGACGGTTGACTAGCGGTTCGCAGGTTCACACTTGTGTTTCACCAATTTTGTCGCTTATTATGCTTCATCTACCAGGTGTTCTATTTTGCACCGGTGTCGCATCTGGTGTTTCACGATTTGGTACCAACGTTCTGCCTGTGAATCACTGATTTTCCCCTCTACTTCCCAACCTTCTGCTCTTGACTCATATTGAAACGGTGCTTCCCACATGTGGACCAACGATTCACCGGTAAAGCGTCATACCTTCCTTGTTCTTCTTCTCCTTATTTTTCATTCAATTTTCCTACAAAATAAAAAACAACAAAAACAGTAAAGTGCTCAAGTAAAAATGCTTGGGTTGCCTCCCAAGAGGCACCTTAGTTAACGTCATGGAACAACAGATATCTTATCAATCTTCAACACTCTGGAGGGTCATCCTCCGATTCAACCTCTTCATCAAATGGTTCATAATGCTTCACTTCACCATCAAGCACTTCCATGACCTTACACTTATCCAGGGGCTTGATAGAATGACACGCATTGAAGGTGACCTCATCACCACCTACTTGGAACTTAAGCTCCCCAAGCTCTACATCAATCAAAGCTCTTCCAGTTGCTAGAAGTGGGATCCTCAAGATAATTAGCACCTCGATATTCATCTCACAATCCATCACAACAAAATCAACTAGAAGTATGAATTTTTCCATTCACAGGGTGTTACACCCTGGAAAACAATTTGGTGATTATTATATATTTGTATGCTATGTTAATGGAAGTACGAGTTGTATATTGGTCGTAGATGACAAGGGAAATGTGTACGAATGGAAAAACAAAGAGTATGTTAAGTTCATAACTAAGAGTCAAATTTAAAGGACCATGTATTCCAATATATAATGAATTGTAAGCCCATGACCTATAAAATTAAAGGTATTTGAATCTAGTTTGCATAGAAAAAACCACTCATCAATCGGAGTTCGAGATAAAAAGTTATGCTCATTTGAAGGCAGCACTGTTGGCTGCAAAAGCGCCCAGGCGCGCGAGCACCGAGACAGGTAGGCAGCAGGCGCGTGCGCGCGTGAGGGCATGTCGCACGGTCGCCGCACGCTGGCACTACCCAGGCCTTGGCCAACCCGCCTATATAAAGTAAAATTGAGCTAGAAATCTCACTTCTGCTCTGTTTTACTTGATTTTTTTTCAGAATTCAGAGAATTCAAAGACCTATCACATGGTGAAAATATATCAGGTAAGAAACTTCACTCTTGTTTCTTTTGGGCTTTGGGAAGAGAACCTTGGAAGAAAGTCATGGCTTGTTTTTGTCCCGTTGTTGATTGTGGTGTTGCTGCATTTTGAGCTAATTCTAGGCAAAGGAAGGAGTAGTTGTCTACTCCTACTTTAGCTAATAACATCTCCAAGAAAGGGCAAGTAATTTCCTTTTCGATTTCTTTGAGTTTATGAGGTTAAAACTTGGAGAATGTTGTAGTATTCTGTTATTGTTTCTTTGTGTTTTCTTGTGGCATGTTGCTGCCCAATTTTTCCAGAACTTTGGTGAAGTGACGTTGCTGCTCGTGGTGTTTGTAAATAGGAATTGGAAGGAGACTTACGGTGTAAGCTTGAAAGGAAGGTTTTCGGCAAAAATTAGAGTCGACGTGCCAAGGTATGTAAAGGCGTCTCTTTCCTTATTTTTCAAGCACAAAACTAATACATTAAAAAGATCAATATTCCTATGTTTGAAGCGAACAAATGTGAAGCGAAAGACATAATTTTTATACGATTGTTGTCGTAGTTGTAAATTGAGTCTGAAGTCCCCTTAATATGGGCAACATGAGCTGGTCCTTTACAGTATATTGTATATGTGATGTTGAATATGTGTTAAGATCTGGACACTTAGTCAAATTGGTAGGAAATACTAAGACGATGACATGTGATCGAACTTAAGCTAAGAAGATGACGCTAAGTCGATTGAGGGTAAACAAGCTTGTTGAAATGATGCTTTAATAATATGGTTACTCCCTCCTATATGTTTATATTTTGAAGTGCGTAAGGTAAAAAGGAGATTTTATGTTTTCCCTCCTTAAAGCTAAGCAAGCGGCGCGTAGAGAATAAGCTAAAAATCGTTAGATGTTAACGAGGAAAGCGTGGCTAAGTAGTTAATCTTTTTGTGACGTTATAAAAAGGAAAGATAAGAGTAAATGTTAGACCTTTTAAGGTAATATGTGAGTAATATGCACCCTGCCCATAATTGCTTTCTATAACCTTTGAACGAAGTTAAAATATAACCAAGATGAGGTTTAGCAGATAAAGTTGTCAATTAGGTAAAAAGGTAAGTACGTATAAGAATTGATGAAATAGTGAATACAAGAATAAAGACGTAAGTGTAGAGTGAATCATGTTTTGAAAAGAAGTTAAGATGAATAAGGAGAGTAGAGCTAAAGGTTGTTAACTTAGATGATAAGGGTTGTGATTATGAATAAGTTAGGCAACGACTAGCAAGATTAACACTGTTCTAGAGACGTTTAGCAAAAGAGTTATAAATTAAGTTTTTTATGTGCAATATGTGTTACATTGATGAATAGCCTGTAAAGTGTTAACCTTGTACGAAATAATTAGAGTTGAACGTCTGTAAAATAGTAACTTAAGTTGATAAGCTCTCTGTGATACCGCTAAACGATTATGTTAAGTTATCTATTCTAAGTGTTGAAATTATCTACCATGTCTGAAAAGGGTAATCCTAGGATCTTCTAAGTCTCTTATGATGATGTAAGCTTTCTTAAGCTCCTCATATAATTGCAAAGTTATGTAAGTCAATCTAGCATCATTCGAATTATGGCTATATATCTTTATTTTCCTATAAGGCATCACTTAGAGAATTGCTCATGAGTTCCGAAGATACAAAGCTCCAAGTCTCAGATCCTTAAGTTATGTCTTCAATTCCCTAATTTATATTGAAACGTTCTAGCTAATCTAAGAAGTTTTCAAGAGATCATATTTCGAGAATCATGCTAATGTCTCAGTCAAGTATTTGAAGTTTCGTACAAGTCTAAGAACTCAAGTCTTTATATGTCTTTCTAGTAAGAAGTCTTAATGTATATGATTTTCATGTTATAACATGCAGTTGAATTATTTCAGTTATACTCAAGTCACGCATCTATATGTTTAGCTCTTGTTGAGTTATCATTTGAATTTCCTAAGTTCAGAGGAGAGATTCTCCCATGTACTAATGTTCCTAATGTCTAAGCACAGGCTATGATAATGATCAGTTAAGCTCAGAACTTTGAATACCAAGAAGTCTCCTGGAGGTCACCCGGTTAACTAAATACGAGTTATACATTATATAGAAGTCTCATACATTGTATGTCTATAGTTCAACTCTCAGCTCTATGTATATGTTAAGAGTTATGACAAATAACTCCAACTTCCTAGTTATAATTTCCATATTTTCCTAAAAATAAGTCAAAAGAATTAAGAACTATATGTGCTCATCTACGTGATAAGTTAGGCAATGAATTTCCAATGTATAGTTGTCGATACAAGTAAAGGAACCACCTGGTGAGCAGTATATATTTGCAGTTCCCAGATGTTGAAGAATTGTATAGAAATTAGCTCTATGTGTTTCTATCTAAGCAATATGTTAAATTGGTAGGATTATTTGTAGGACATTGTTTGTAAACCTACAAAAGTTCTTATGTTGTCTAAACCTCTTGAAGGTCTTTCGAGTAACTGAGTCAACATGTTTATATATAATTTGGCAACTTTACGTGATATATATGTATATTTTCTAGATTTACATGATATGTGTGCTCACTTGCATTTATGTGTTATGAAAGAGGCCTACTCCAGCCACAGATTTAACATTTGTCATTTATATGCCATATGTGTTAAATTGACTCAGTATATGACATATCGACCCAATTTATGATTATGATTGAAAATTATTATTATTTTACCTCGATATAGCACACCAACTGGAGATATTTTTATTTTACCCCGGTATGGCACACCGGTTGGAGATATTTGTATTTTACCTCAATATGGCACACCGACTGGAGATATTTTTATTTTACCCCGGTATGGCATACCGACTGGAGATATTTTATTTTAACCGGGTATGACACATCGACTAGAGATATTTTTATTTTATCCCAGTATGGTACACCGACTGGAGATAGTTCTATTTTACCTCGGTATGGTACACCGGCTAGAGGCATTTTTATATGGATTTTATGGTCGGCTGGCCGCCGGTATTACAATTACAATTTTTCTCGTGCATTACTTAGTTGCTTCTGCACTTGAGTATTGACTTATTGTCAGGTTTCAGTCCAGGATTCCAGGTTGTTACTATTCCTTATTTCTGTCTAAGTTATCATTACTATCTTACATATTTATAGTTCTCTACCTTAAATGCCAGTTCATTTCATTCGTACTGACGTTCCTTTTCTTGGGGACCTATGTTCGTGCGGCAGGTGCAGGTAGAGGTCGGTACTGCCAGTTGCGGTAGTAGTTCATGAGATCAGCGGATGTGTTGGTATGCTCCTTTCTTTATGGAGCTAAGATTTGGTTTTGTTTCAGTTAGAGTTTTGAGATGCAGTTATGGGTAGGTCGGAGCCTTGTTTCGACCATCAGTTCAGTTTATTCATTAGAGGCTTTGTGGACATAGTATGTATAGTATAATTCAGTTTGTGGCCTTGTTGGCTTTTCGTTGCTTGGTTTAGCATAGTCATGGCCTTATCGGCATTTCAATTATTCTTTTGTGGCAGTTGAAACCTTATGGGTCCAGGTGATTACTCCAGTTGATTGTGACAGGTGGCCTGGAAGGCCTAAATGTTATAGTTACAGATGTTATATAGTCAGCTTCCCGGTCAGTCAAGTATCGGGAGCCAGTCGCGCCCTCCCCCAGTTTTGGGGCTTGACAGAAGGACATCAACTAACACTCCAACGGGTCGTTTAATCGACCTATCCGCCATCAAAATTGTCATAGATGTTGGTTTGGGACTCCCCAATCCGAGTTTCTTGAAAATGACTAAAGACATCAAGTTAATACTATCATCAAGGTAGCAAAGAGCTTTATTGAATATGCTCAATTGTGCAAGGAATGGTAAATGCTCAAGGATCTTCACATTTTGGAACCAGGTTGCTGGTCATGACAGCACTACAATGATGGGTCACCTCATCGGTTCCTGTATCCTCCACCTTCTTTTTCTTCTTTAAGAGCTCCTTCATAAACATTGTGTAGCTTGGGATTTGAATCAAAGCATCCACAAGTGGCATATTGATAGATAATTTGCTGAACATTGCAATAAACTTGTGAAACTGAGTATTTTCCTTTTTCTTTGTCAGCTGCTATGGATATGTAGGTGGAACTCTTGTTTCAAGATTCCTGTCATTAGGAGCCTTCTTGCCTTCATTTATAATCACTGTCGCGCCCCATTTTTCTCGCGAAAAGCGGGATACAACATGTAACGGCTCTTAAGGGTTCATTGTGAAAGAAGAGTCGTCACCTAACGATTTGAAGTGCGTTAGGGCACCGTTCTAAGCTAAAAGTCTGCTTAGTTATTGATGTTACCAGAGTCGGGCAAGGGCTAAAATTACCTCGAGAGGAAGGTGTTAGACACCTTTCGAGGTCCACAAATGTGGT
The DNA here is from genome assembly GCA_018107945.1 of Datura stramonium. NCBI lineage: Eukaryota > Viridiplantae > Streptophyta > Magnoliopsida > Solanales > Solanaceae > Datura > Datura stramonium. The sequence continues at coordinate 61,677 of JACEIK010000479.1, read as the reverse complement.
TCCCGGCCGGATCCATTAATATGTGGGGAATTACTAGTGATCAAAGATAATTTATTTTAACCTATATTATTAATTTAAAACTAGATTGATAATGTAAGTGAATAAAAATAAAGAAAACTGATAGACAAGCGAGAAGAAATAAATTGGACATTATGTATTCAAAGAAAATTATTATTACCTTTTAAAAGTTGCAACAATAGGCAATTTGGTTTAAAAGTTGACAAAATATAGAGCAAGTTGCAAAAAATGATTATAATAAACATTTACAACTAAATACCGAATTTGATAACAAACAAATTAATTTTAAAACTAAGGGGCCGAACCTCATAGAGGCGCCTACGTATCCCTTAAGGGAATCAGGCTAGACGTAGTTCTACAATTAAAGGAGGGGTTATTTTAACCTAATGGGATCACCCCGTGCAACTTAAATAATACTTCGCAACCATTTAGATTGCTCGTATTATTCAGCGAGCACAGACTATCATATCTCGCTACCCGCCTAATTAATTAATTATTAACTTAAAGCGCTCTACTTTGAAGAAAACTAACGGCCTAGAATTTGCCTACCCGTCCCACACCTAATGTCCAAGAGGCATTGGAAAACTATTTGGATTTTTAGGTCTAAAAATCCTAGGGGCTGTTAAGGCAATTAAACACAGACAAATAGATTAAGACAGATAGCAAATATAGGTTTCAAATAGACCTATAAATTAAAATGCACGAGCATAACACTTAAGCAGATGCAAACCAGGTTTATTAGGATATGGCAGATTCTACTGGTATGATTAATATGTGAGAGATAAACACCCGTAGGAAAGTATTTAGCGACAAATTACATTGTAAATGGGGTACACATCACACCACATTGGCAAGAGCACGTTCAGATTGCAAAACTTATTAATAAATTTCTTATAGGCATGGTGTCTAAGTTTAAACGAGAGGCATATCAAATTCTTGTAGGCATGACAACATAAACAAATTTGAACAGATTCAGAATAATACAAACAACGGTAGGCATACTTTTAACATATTAACCAACAAAACTTTTAGGTGTAGCTATGATTTTTGAATTTGGTTTAGCATGTGAAATAGCTACGAATATAAGCGTGATTTCTAATTAATCATTCCTAGGACTTAAGAAGATATTTTTGCACAATAAGCAGTTAAAGTCAAACATAAATTCTGATTTTAACAATTAGAAAGCTCTTTCATATGGGCAAGGTTGACATGATTTTAATATAAGATTATTTCAAAATAAATTGCTCCAAAACCCATAGGCATAATCCTTACACAATCACATTCGTTATTAAAACATGGCTACATTATTAGAATTTGAACCTGAAATACACTTTAAATAAGCTCTTTAAAGGCCTTACAAACATGATTTCTATGTCACATGTATTTGATTAAATTAATTCCTATGGGCATAATTTCTATTTGTCGTGTATATTATTGAAATTCCTATAGGCATGCTTTCTAAGTGATTTTAACAATTAAGCAGAGCAACATAATCCCCGTCCCCATAGTCCCCTTTTCCACTATTATCAGTGTTCATTACATTATTACACATCAACAGAAATAAAATACTAAAATAAATAATTATGTCCTGTGTAAAAAATAAAAACTAAAATGGCTAAACTACAACCCTTCCGATCCCAACAAACTCTTCTTTCCAATTCAAATGGCAACCTGTTAAATACGTTATGTGACAAAATTCGCACATACATATTTTATTCCAAATCCCAGAAACGCAATTAACTACTTAGACATTTTTATGCAAAATATTTATTCGGACATGTCATGTTATAATATACAGACACATATTGAGACATAGAAAAAAAATAACGGGATAAATCTAAAAATCATATAACCTGATGTAAGAAATAAGTCCACATAATACATAATCGATATTAAAATAGAGAAGTGAACTAACCGGTTAATCAGCAAAAGAAATAAAGCAACAATCAGCAGTTTCAAAAATGCTTTTCAATAATTAGAACCCGAACTCAACACGTCAAGATCACAAGGATCTCGTGGATCCCGAGTAGTGCTCGTGTTGAGGCGGGGTAGAAGAATCAAGAACTTAGAACGGATGAAGAAGTAAAGTAAAGTAAATTTTTTATCACTGTCTACGAATGAATGACAAGAGGGGAGGATACCCCTTTATATAGCTAAACAATCAAAAGGCATAAAGGAAAAGGAATAATTCAAGAATCAATCCGAGAAATTAATTTCCTTATAAATGAATCAATTAGAAGATCATTTTCTTAATTAACAAAATCAAATCAAGATCTTCAATAATAAACTATTTTACTATAATTACCAATACTGAAAGAAAGGAAAGAATCAATTAAGGAAAATTTACCAATATATGGAATGAAAACGTTACAAGAAATTCATTAAAACTTATTAGTATCTAAATCCGAAAATAAATACTAGATTACCATAATCTCATCTTTTAAAGGAGTGTTCACTCAATTAGGCGTAAACATCACATCTTATCACGCTCAGTAATTAGCTACCACATCAAAGGATGGAGAGAAACTAAAAGAATCAATCAAAAGGAAAAGTTTCCTTAACGAACACAATCGGGTTAAAAGATATAATGATTAATTAAATTTCACCATATGTANATTTATAAATCACATTTTGCTTTGCGACGCGCCGACTTGGCGCTTGTCCGATCTTTCCCCGGGCCTTTTTCTAGCATGTATGGCTTTCAAATACGCTTAATCAACACGCGAATAGGCCATTTAAGTGCCGGGAATCTTACGGGGTGTAACAAGAACAACTAAGGCTGGGTTGCTAATGCACATCCTCAATAGAGATATATGGAAAATTGGATGCACCGTAGCTAATTTTGCTAGTAGCTCTAACTTATATTCCATTTGCCAACATATCTCAGAATCCTATATGGACCAATATATCAGGGACTAAGCTTTCCTTTGTTTCTGAACCTCATCACTCCCTTCATGGGAGACACCTTCAGAAACACCCAATCATCAACCTCAAACTCTAACTCTCTCTGCTTAACATCCGTATAAGACTTTTGATGACTCTGAGCTATCTCCAGCCTATCCCTAATGATTTGAACTTTCTCCATGGCCTCATGAATTGAATTTGGCCCTATCAATGTAGCCTCATATACCTCAAACCATCCAATAGGTGACCTACACCCCTCAAATGAATCCATCTAGTTGTTGGAGTGATAACTGATACTGTAGGAAAACTTTATGAGAGGCAAGTGATCATCCCAAATACCCTTGAAATCAATTACACATGTTCTCAACATATCTTCACGAGTCTGAATGGGTCGCTCAGCATGACCATCTGTCTGTGGGTGAAAAATTATGCTAAGCTTCACCTGAGTACCAAGGCCCCTCTAAAATGACCTCCAAAACTGAAAAGTGAATTGAGTACCCCTATTCAAGATGATGGATAACAAAACTCTATGTAACTAAACCAACTACCGAATGTACAGTCTAGCATAATCCATCATTGAATCGGTAGTGTTGACCAGTAGGAAATGGGTTGATTTGGTTAACCTGTCAACAATCATCCATATAGAGTCATACTATTGGCGGATACGAGGCAAGCCTGTAATGAAGTCCATATTAATCTCTTCCAAATTCTAAGTAGGGATGCTAATATCCTAAACCATACCTCCAGGTCTCTGATGCTCAACCTTCACCTGTTGGCAATTCGGATAGTTAGCCACAAACTCCATGTCCTTTCTCTTGCCATTCCACCAATAGACTTCCTGTAGATCACGATACATCTTGGTGGAACTTGGATGGATAGAGTGTCGAGAGCCATAAGCCTCGCTCAACATCAACTATCTAAAGTCATTTACATCCGGAACACACAATTGGCCCTGATATTAGAGTACACCATCTACCCCTTAGGAGAAAACCTCCACTTTCCGATTTCAGACTACTGCCTTCAACTTCACTAGGAATAGGATCCTCATGTTGATTTGGTTTGACTTCCATCACCAATGAAGATTATGACCTACTCTAAACAATAACCCCACCATTCGTAGAAACTATAAGGCAAAACCCTAAACGAGCAAGCTTATGGACATCCTTCACCAACTCCTTTCTCCCATCCTCGATGTGAGGCACATTCTCTATGGACATCCTACTAAGAGCATCTTCCAATACATTGGCCTTGGACGGATGATAAAGGAAACTCATGTCATAGTCTTTGAGAAGCTCTAGCCATCTCCTTTGCTGCAAATTCAAGCCCTTCTGAGTGAACACGTACTGAAAGCTCTTGTGGTCCGTGGACACATCCACATGCACCCTTATAAATATTGTCTCCAAATCTTCAAACCAAACACCACAATTGCCAACACTAGGTCATGTATTGGATAATTCTTCTCATGAGTCATAAGCTGTCTAGAGGCATACACAATGACCTTACCATGTTGCATTAACATACAACAATGACCAGCCTTAGAGGTATCATAATACAACACAAAACCATTTGTGCCCTCCGGTAGGGTCAGTATTGGAGCTGAAATGAGTCGAGTATTTAATTCTTGAAATCTCTTCTCACAAGTATCTGACCACTGAAATTTGGCCTTATTCTAGGTTAACTGTGTCAATGGTGCTGCAATGGATGAAAATCCCTCAATGAACCTACTATAGTAGCCAACTAAACTCAAGAAGCTCCTAATATCTATAGGACTGATAGGTTTAGGCCAATTCTTCACCACCTCTATCTTTTGAGAGACCACCTACAAACCCTCACAAGACACCACATGACTCAAGAATGATACTGAGTTTAGCAAAAACTCACAGTTGCTGAATTTAGCAAACAACTGGCGATCCTTGAGAATCTACAACACAATCCTTAAATGAGCGGTATGATCCTCCTCATTCTGAGAGTATATGAGAATATCATCTATGAAGACAATCACAAACATCCCACAATATTGTTGAACACCTTGTTCATCAAATTCATAAAAGTTGTAGGAGCATTTATTAATCCAAAATACATAACTACAAACTCATAGTGACCATACCAAGTCCTGATGGGTATCTTTGAAATTTCACTCTCCCCAACTCTGAGCTGGTGGTAACCAAATCTGAGGTCTATCTTAGAAAAGAATTTAGAACCTTGAAGCTAGTTAAACAGGTCATCAATCCTCTGGAGGGTAGTACCCCCAAAAGTTTCTAAGACTAGATGAGAGAAATGGAAATAAGTTCAGCAGAAAAATTTATGTTTTTACCTTAGAATGACTTGTGGGATGAGTTGTGGTGAGAAGCAATGGGTCGTAAGAGGAGTCATAGTGAGATGCTGAAGTTGGGAGCTCAAACCACAGGTCACACCACAAGTCGTGGTGCATGGGTACGACTCGTAGTCAGGAGTTGTGGTGAGGCATAGAGAATGCCAGGGTTAGAAGGATGGATCGTGGTATGACTCGTTATGGGAAATAACAAGTCGTGATGAGGGTTGTGGTTTGAAAATTCTATCTATGCAAATGTTGTCACGAGTGGTGTTATGACCCATGGTATAAAACCAAGAGACGTGGTTTGTAACCCGTGGAAAAACCCAGAGAAGGTAAGAATTGAGGCTCAGTGACCATGACAAGTGTTACAACCTATGATGACAGGTAACGACTCGTAGTAGGTGTCTGTGATGTATTCTTCAAGAATCAGTTTTATGATCAGTGGTGGCCACAGGAGGTGACCACAAGTCATCACGTACAACTCGTGGTGAGAGTCATGACGACTGGCATTGTTAATTTTCCAAAATTTTCATTAAGGGTATTTTTGTAAATTCTAAGCTCCTATGTCCTAAACTAAATTGTTTTAAGCCCTGAAAGGAGTGTATTACAGGAATTAAACTATCTAATTCATTCAACTCCCGTGCATGCAAGCTTAGAGGGTTTCATTGAAGATCAAGCTTAGAAATCCTCTAATTCTCCTCCAAATCTCTTGGTCTTTCAAAGTCAAGTTAAGAATCAGCTTACCCAGATATGGAGGGTCATGAATGAGAGTTTTCTTTCACTCTCATGCATAAATTTCTCCTCAAGTTCATGAATTCAAGTGTTGATTCAAGTGTATGATCCTATGGGGTATTATACTAATTTCATGAAATTCCCAATGATTTATTTATGCATCAATTCCCTTTATGTTTCAAAACACGTTTTATGATCTATGGATAGATTTTATATCTATTTTGATTGTTAAATTTATGATTTAAAATTTTAATAAACTATGCCCAACTACGCAAGTTTCATGAAAAGTCAAATTTATGATTTTATTATGATTGTGGTTCTCCTAAGACCTAATTTACGATTTATGATTTATGATATTGTTTCCTACAAGTCTATGCATGAATATATGAATTTATGAATTTAAAGTATGGTGAGTTTCTCAAGCATGTCTGCTCTTTATGATTATGAGTTTATGATTGTGGCCGACTCACGGGATCTTATTTCATGGCTAATCGTGCATTTCAAGTATGATATAGTATGTTACGATTTAACTAACCATGAATTTTATGTATGATTTCATGTTTATTATGTGATCCCTCATGTGCATGTCTTTGGGAGCAATGTCTACCAAAGAGTAGGCCTGACGTCAGGTAAACTCCATGGCCTCAAAACTATACACCAACGTAGGTTTATAAGCATGGATTCTAGGTGGGTCCCTATTTATGATATAACGCCATTTATGTCCTTTGCCTGGCAAGCTTGGGATGGCTCTGCTCACCTGAGCGAGATAGTTGGGGCTTCATGTAAGCTATATCATGATGGTGTCGGTTAACTCGAGTCCTCCCATTGTTCTTTATATTTTATGCATGATCATGATTATGATACTTTAGCTCAAGTTATGTTTTACAAGGTTTCTCTTATGGTTATGATTATTACTAGTTTATGAATAGTTGTGAAAACCTCGAGCCCTCATGCTTATTATATGATTATCACTTCATGTTTTGAATTGTCCTACTCTTATGAACTGTTATGTATTTTATTCGTCTATTTTATTTACCTTGAGTACTCAGTACATTAAAAGTACTAACCGCATACTCTTTTCTGTATCATTTCATGAAACAAGTTCGAGAGATCAGACTTAGCCGCATCATTAGTCCTGGTTCTGTATCAGTTTAGTGTAACCAATGTTGGTGAGTCCTCATCTTTCGAGGACAGTCAATTTATTTTTTGTTATTTCAGTTACAGACTTTTATCGAGTTAGTTTGGGATTCTATCCTATCAGCTCATCTGTTATGTTAGACACTTTTTAGACAATATGTAAAAACTCAGCTTGTTAGTGTTGACTCAGTTTATGATTAAAATATGTGTAGCCTTATGCTTATTCATGTTTGGTTTATCAGTTTCCATTAATTTATGTTCTTTAGCCATTATGTTTATGTCATGGGTCGACTTGGAGCCATTCGTGATTCTAGGTTCCATGTCCCGATTTGGGGTCTCAGCTTGAGTCATGAAAAACATGGTATCAGAGCAAAGGTTCAGTGTGTCATAGAATGTTTGAAAGCTGCGTTAAGTAGAGTCTTTTCCATGGGTGTGAAGCACACCACACTTATGAGGGAGAGGCTACAAGAAATTGTAGGAAATTTCCCTTCTTTCATGATCTATGTCATGCGATGACGTATCTCTCTATCCTTCTAACTCATTCTGTATGCATTTTTAGAATCATGCCTCCATGCTCTATGAATGGAAGAAGAAATGGGAACAGAAATGGCCATGAGGATGGTAATGGGGATGACCATCAGCAAGCCCCGCCAGCACCTGTAGGTCCTTTGCTCGAGTAGGTCTCTCATGCTGAGTTTAGGGCAGCTTTTCAGTCGTTGACTCAGGCCTTGACCGCTCAGGCTAATCAGCTAGCAGTCGCTCAAGTTCCCCAGAATGGGAACGCAACGGAGACTCAAGTTAGGGATTTCATCAGGATGAATCCCCCTGAGTTCCTTGGGTCGAGAGTGGATGATTGGATGAGGACCACATGAGTTTCTATAAGATATTGAGAAGATCACCCAGATTATGGGGGTAAGGGGAGAAGAAAACGCAGACTTAGCCTCCTATCAGCTTAAGGGTGTTGCTTATATTTGGTACCATTAGTGTAAGGATGGTAGAGTAGTGGGCGTAGTTCTCGTGAGCTGGGAGGAGTTCATGACAACCTTCTTAGACAGATTCTTCCCTAAGGAGTTGAGGGAGGCAAAGGTGGCGGAGTTCGTCAATTTGAGGCAAACTAATATGACTATCAAAGGGTATGCTTTGGAGTTCATCTGGCTTTCCAAATATGCACCAGAGATTGTTCCAGATCAAAGAGCCCGTACGAATAGGTTTGTGTATGGGGTGTCAGATTCGCTGGTCAAGGAGTATGGGACCACAATGTTGAACAGTGATCTTGATTTCTCCCAATTGGTGATACACGCCCAGCAGATTGGGGTGGATAAAATAAGGGAAAGTGAAAGGGAGGACAAAGGTCTAGGATAGGTATCTTTGGGTTCTCCCGACAGAGGTCCAGTGGCGGACATTGTCAGCAGTTCCACCAGAGTTCATCAGCCCCGGTGCCGTCATCAGCCAGTGTCCCATCTAGACCTTAGGGTGATCATAGGAATAGGGAATCAGGTTCAAAGGGGGAGAGTGAAATGTCGATAGAGCACAACTTCCCAGTCTAAGAAAAATGTGGTAAGGACCACATAGGAGAGTGCCTAGTTGAATCAATTATTTGCTTTAGGTGTGGGAAACCCGAGCACTTGCACAGGTAGTGCCCTATGGCTAGACAGGGCGATGGAAGAGGACATGCTTAGACTACCAGTTAAGCAGCAACTCAAGAAACACAACCTTCTCAACAGGGTGCATCCACTAGTGTAGGTGGTGGACAGCGTTAGAAAAGTTTTATGCCCTCTCATCACGTCTGGAGCAGGAGGTCTCTCCAAATGTAGTCACTGGTGTGTTGTGAGTATTTCATCTTGATGTGTATGCATTGTTAGACCAGGGGCTACTTTATCCTTTGTGACTCCTTATGTTACCATTAGTATCAAAGTTAGTCCCGAAATCCTATCAGAACCCTTCTCAATCTCTACTCCAATCGGTGACTCAGTTATAGCTCGACAGATATATAGAAATTTCCCTATTACAGTCCTTCAAAAAGTCACCTCAGCCAATCTAGTAGAGTTAGACATGATTAATTTTGATGTTATCTTTGGTTTGGATTGGCTGCATGCCTGTTATGCCTAAGTGAATTGTAGAACCCATATGATGGAGTTTCAGTTTCTTGGCGAGTCAGTCCTAGAATCGAAGGGTAGTTCAACTATGCCTGTAGGTCATTTTGTTTCCTACCTTAAGGCCAAAAAGATGATTTCCAAGGGTTGCATTTACCATCTAGTTTGGGTTAAAGATGCAACATCTGAAACCCCGACTCTTCAGTTAGTTCCTATAGTGTTTAAGTATCCGAAGGTCTTCCTAGATGATCTACCAAGAGTCCCTCCCAAGAAGGAGATTGACTTCGGTATTGACCTTCTTCCCGATACGCAACATATATCTATTCCTCCATACATAATAGCTCCAGCCAAGTGAAGGAGCAGTTGAAGGATTTATTAGATAAAGGATTCATCAGACCTATCAAGTCTCCGTGAGGTTCACCAATTCTCTTTGTTCAAAAGTAGGATGATTCTCTGCATATGTGTATTGACTATCGGCAGTTGAGCAAGGTTATAATCAAGAACAAGTATCCCCTCCCAATAATTGATGACTTGTTTGATCAACTTTAGGGTGCTAAGTTCTTCTCAAAGATAGACCTCAGATTCGGGTATCATTAGCTAAGAGTTAGGGAGAGTGACATTTCAAAGACAGCTTTCAGGACTCGATATGATCACTTTGAGTTTGTAGTCATGTCTTTTGGACTAATGAATGCTCCTACAACTTTTATGGATTTGATTAATAGGGTGTTCAATCCATATTTGGACATGTTTGCGATCATCTTCATAGAAGACATTCTCATATACTCTTGCAGCAAGGAGGCGCATGTCGCTCATTTGAGGATTGTGCTATAGACTCTGAAGGATCACCAACTATTTTCAAAATTTAGAAAGTGTGAGTTTTGGTTGGATTCAATATCATTTTTGGGCCATGTGGTGTCAAGTGAAGGTGTGCAGGTGGACTCTCAAAAGATAGAAGCCGTAAAATTGGCCTAGACCAGTTAGTTCTTCAAATATTAGGAGTTTCTTGGGTTTGGTCTGCTACTACAGGAGGTTTGTTGAAGGATTTTCATCCATTTCTACACCATTGACTAAGCTAACCCAGAAGAAAGTCAAATTTCAATGGTCGAATGACTATGAGAAGATCTTTTAGGAGTTAAAGACTCAACTCACTTTAGCCCTAGTATTGACCCAACCTAAGGGTACAGATGGATTCATTTTGTATTGTGATGCCTCTAGGGTTGGTCTTGGGTGTGTGTTATATAGCATGGTAAGGTCATTGCATATGCCTGTAGAAAACTTAAGACTCATTAGAAGAATTACCCGACGCATAACTTGAAATTGGTTGCAGTGATATTCACATTGAAGATTTGGAGTCTCTATTTGTATGTACTCCATTTGGATGTATTTATGGACCACAAGAGCCTATAGTATGTGTTCACCCAGAAGGATTTGAATTTTCAAAAAAAGGAGATGGTTAGAACTGCTCAAGGACTATGACATGAGCATCCTTTATAATCTGGGCTAGGCCAATGTAGTAGTGGATGCCTTTAGTAGGCTGTCTATGGAGGGTGTTTCTCATGTAGAAGATGGAAGGAAGAAGTTGGTGAAGGATGTGCATCAACTTGCACATCTAGGAGTTCGCCTCATGGACTCAACAAACGATGGTGTCATTGTTCAGAATGGTTTAGAATCTTCCTTGGTGACTGAGGTCAAGGCTAGACAAGATGAGAATCCTATTTTGGTAAAGTTAAAGGAAGCGGTTCAAAATCATAAGGTAGAGGTTTTATCCGAAGCGGGAGATGGTGTATGTTCGGCTGTCTGGATGACTACACGCAAGTGCACATGATCGAACAAGTAGTAAGTGGCTCAAGTAAGCCATGTATCGATCCCAAAGGGACTGGACTACAGGGCAAAATCACCTCAAGTGTTAATTTACTGTAACTCTAAAAATGCAGACAACAATGTAGAGAAAAGTTTTTATATTTTGTGATC
>JACEIK010000479.1:21720-35982 GCA_018107945.1 Datura stramonium | reverse complement strand
ATAGATGATATGCTAACTAAATAGGGTCATGCTAGGTCATCTAATAAGTTCCATTATTGTAAATAATCTCAATAAAATGGGAATTTAATGCTTTTCGGCCTTATAAATACCTCTTTCGAGAATTCTTTCAAACCTCTAGACGACATTAACTCAACCCGATCATATTTGGATTATTAGGTGCACTAATTTCTAGCTTATAGCTATTTATTAGGAGTGAAAATGTAATTTTGGCTATTTCTAGCCCAATTTCACAATCTCTCATCCATACCCACCATTAAATTCTCTCCCAATACTCAATTCTTCTTTTGCAAGTGTTATACCCTGGAAGCCCAATGATTAGACCCGAGAGTTGAAATGGAGAAAAATTAAAATTTGGCATCAGGTAACAGAACGGGTCGTGAGGTGACCAGTGTGAGCAGCCCACGAGTCATGATGTGACTCGTGGTGAGGCTCAGGTGGTGACTTGAAAATTGGGAATTGGGATCCCCATGATCGTGACCACGACTCGTGGTCAGGCCCCACGATTCATTAGGTAAGTCGTGGGGAGTGGTGGTTGAGAAAGGAAAATGAAGGAGGCAGTGTACTTAATGGAAGGACCCCACGAGTCGTGGTCAGTCACCACGATTCATGGGGAGGGTCGTGAGTATCATGGTGAAGTTAAATAAAAGGTCCATAGCAGTGTACGTGATGGATGGTGACCACGAGTCGTGGTCACCAGCAACGAATCGTGATGTCAACTGTGATAAGCCCAAGTGACTTTACTAGCAGTGTACTTGACGGACGACTCGACGAGTCGTGGCCCATGATGAGGAGTCATTAGGTCCCTCGTGGGGACCAACTGGCAGTTATTTTTCTGCAGTTTTAGTAAGGGTTTTTACATCATTCCTAAGATCCTAAGGCCTAAACTACATTGTTTTGAGTTATGAATGATGACTTTTAAGGGGGTTAAGTTCATTTTAGGCCATTTACATTCATGCATGCAAAGGTAGAAGGTTAGAGAGGGTGATCAAGCTTTCCTTCTTCAAATTCTCTTCAATTCTTATTGGGTAATCAAAGAAGTGTAGGAATCAACTATAATCAGGTATGTAGGGTTATGAATGGGTGATTCCTTTCACATCCATGCCCAATCCCTCTCTAAATCATTAATTTCCTATGTCAAATCTATGGGGTTTTAACCCAATGCATGAATTTCCTAAATTCTCTACATGGGTATGATTTAAATATGTTTCTACTATTGAATTATGAAGCATGGGAAGATTTTATATTGTTTTCAATTGAAAAGCATGTTTCAAGTTTTATGAATTAAAAAGCCCATTAATGAGAAGTTCTTGAAAAAAGAGACTTGTGATGAATGTATGATTCTGATGAGATATTATGATGAAAAGTATATTTTCAAGTTACCCATGTTTATTATCATGTTTTTGATGTGAATTGAGTATTTTCAAGCATGATAAAGCTTTGGGAAATGCCCACATGTTCAAGTATGATTTATGATTTCTCAAATTAAGCTTACCACATGGTTTTGGAGAGAAAACTCCAAATTATCTTTCAGCTTATGGAATGGTTTGAGTTAAAGCTTTTCATATGCATGATTTCATATTTGAGATGTATTTGATTATTAAGCTTTGTCAATATATGATGTTGAGCTTCCTTGAAAAACAATGGGGAGCATATACATGTTTTTGGGAGTAGTGTATAGCACCGAGTAGGCTAAAGGTTGATCACCCTATGCCTCAGAACTACACTCAAATGTAGGTTTATACGATTATATGTATTACTTTAGGAACTCCCTTGTTAGCTATCCCCGACTCTATTGGTCCACGATCTTGATATCGATATCATGGTATCGTCCCTAGCCCTAGCAAGGCTTTGGAAGGCTCTACCCACTTGAGTGTGATTGTTGGGACCATGTAAGCTCTATTGTGGTATGTTGGTTAAAAGATGAGTCTCCCATTGTTCCTCTTTATTTAAGTAATGCATGTTCATTATTCATGAGATTTCTATATATCCACATATGTTCTAAAGCAGGTTTGACTCAATGTTCAATTTTACTCCTGACTATTAGATTTCAACTTTTAGTCAATCGATTCAGTTGTGATGTTATGTTATGTTATGATGAGATCATGATTTCAAAAAGAACGCATGCAAGCCCTACTCTCAGATTCTTATTGTTTATGTTTTACATTATGCATGTCTTTAAATGATTTTACTTATTTAAGAGGTTTTACTTACCTTGCATTCTCGGTACATTCCATGTACTGACCACATACTCTATGTTGTATCATTTCATGATACAGGACCCGGCTCTCAAGCTCAACCCCGTTCATAGTCAGTCTTCAGTGTTACCATCTTATGTTGTTGGTGAGTCCTCATCTCCCGAGGACTAGACTTATTCAGATTTCCTTTATGTATTTTCAGTTTTAGCTTTATTGAGTTAGTTGGGGTCATGTCCTATAAATTCATCATGTTTAGAGGCTTTTTCAGACAAAAGATGTATTCAGCTTCAGATTGTGTATTCTGATGTTATTTTTAATTTAGACTTCCGCTATGATTATCTTGTTGATTCACCAGTTTTATTGGATGAGTTAGATGTATGTTCAGGTTATGGGTCGACTTGGAGTCTCTCGGGGATCCTCGACCCGTGTTGCGATCCGGGCCTCCGTTCGAATCGTGATAAACATTGTATCAGAGCAATAGGTTTGAAGTGTCCTACGGTGTCTGAATGCCATGTTAAGTAGAGTCTTTTTCATGGGTGTGAAGCATGCCACACTCATGACGAAGAGGCTACTTAATGTCGTGCGATGAAAAGTCTCCCTATCCTTCTAATTCGTGCTATTTGTGAATGTAGAATCATGGCTCCCCGAAGAGTAAATGGTAGGAGGAATGGAAATGGAAAAGTCCACGAGGATGGCAATGGAGATGGGCATCAGCAGGCTCCACCAGTCCAGGAGAACTAGGCACCGGAGCTAGTTGCCTATGCTGAGTTTCGGGTAGTTATTTAGATTCTCGCGCAGACCTTGACCGCTCAGGTCAATCAGTAGGAAATGCTTCGGTAGCTTGAGTCATGTCCCACAAAATGTAAATGCGCGACAGCTCGAGTTAGGGATTTCTTGAGGATGAACCCGCCAGAGTTCCTTGGGTCAAAAGTAGATGAGGACCCACATGAGTTCATAGATGAGNGATGAGATTGTGAAGATCACCCAAGTCATGGGGGTGAATGGAGTTGAGTGTGCGGAGTTGGCCTCATATCAGCTAAAAGGGGTCGCACACATCTGGTTTCGACAATGGAAAGATACTAGGGCCGCCGGAGCAGGTCCTGTCACTTGGGAGGAGTTCCATGTTGCTTTCTTAGATTGGTTCTTCCCTTGTGAGATAAGGGAGCTAAAAGCAGCCAAGTTCGTGAATCTTAAGCAGGGAAGGATAATGATGTAGGAGTACGCCCTTGAGTTCACTCGCCTATCGAAGTACATCCCAGAGTTAGTGGCTAATCAGAGGGCGCAGGTGAGCAAATTTGTTCATGGTATGGTGGGCTATTTGGACAAGGACTTTAGGACCGCTATTCTCCACTAGGATATGGATTTCCCTCTGATAGTCTTGTACACCAAGTAGATAGAGGCGGCACATCTGAGAGAGAGGGAGGACAAGAGGGCTAGGACTGATGACCAAAGGTTCTCACAGCCGAGGTTAGGTGGTGGGCACAAACAACATAAACTCCATAGATCTTCAGCCCTAGGTTCTTCAGCATTGAGTGTTCCATCCAGGCCTAGGCACGATCAGAGGGGGAGAGCATCAGGTACGAGGGGTCAAAGCAGCCGACCCGTAGATTCTAGTGTTCCAGCTTGCCGCAGATATGGTCGGGGGCACACGGTCTAGTGTTTGGCAGGTTCAGGTGCTTGTTTCGGGTGTGGAAAGCCCTGACACATGCTTAGAGATTGCCCGACAGCAATACAGGACCATGATGGGGGTCGAGGCCCAGATTCTAGTTCAACAACCCTTCCTGCACGCTCAGCACATCAAGGGAATCTACTAGCACAGGTGGCGGTCAGCGCTAAAACAGATTCTATGCCTTAGCATTCTGCGAGGAGCAGGAGGTCGCCCCGGATGTGGTCGCTAGTATGTTACAAGTTTTCCATCTTGATGTATATGCTTTGTTAGATCCGGGGGATACTTTGTCTTTTGTGACACCTTATGTGGATAGTAGCTTTGGAGTCAGTCCCGACATCTTGTCAGAACCCTTTTCAGTTTCTACTCCAATAGGTGAGTTAGTTGTAGCTAGACGGGTGTACAAAAGTTGCCCGTCTCAGTCCTTCAGAGAGTCATCTCAGCAGATTTGATAGAGTTATTCATGACCGATTTTGATGTTATCCTCGACATGGATTGTCTATTTTCATGTTATGTCTCAGTTAATTGTAGAACCCGGGTAGTAGAGTTAAGATTTCTAGGTGAGCTAGTCTTAGAATGGAAGGGTAGTTTGGTTGTGCCTGTAGGTCGTTTCATTTCATACCTTAAGGCTAGAAAGATAATCTGTAAAGGTTCTGTGTACCATCTAGTTAGTTTTAAGGATGCGACATCCGAGACCCCAACTATCCAGTCTGTCCTAGTAGTGAGTATCCAGAGGTCTTTCCTGATGATCTACTGAGAATCCCTCCCGAGCGGGAGATTGATTTTTGTATTGACCTTCTTCCCGACACGCAGCCTATATATATTCCTCCTTGAAGAATGGATCCAGCCGAGCCAAAGGAGTTGAAGGAGCAGATTAAGGACCTGTTAGATAAGGGTTTCATTAGACCGAGCAAGTCCCCATGGGGTGCACCTGTTTTATTTGTCCGAAAGAAAGATGGTTCCCTTCGTATGTGTATTGATTATTGGCAATTGAACAAGGTTACCATCAAGAACAGGTATCCTCTACCTAGGATTGATGATTTATTTGACCATCTCCAGGGTTCCAAGGCTTTTCAAAGATAGATCTCAGATCCAGGTATCATCCGCTCTGAGTTCGGGAGAGCGACATCCCAAACACAGCCTTCAGGATGTGGTATGGTCATTATGAGTTTGTAGTTATGTCTTTTGGACTGACAAATGCTCCTGCATATTTTATGGACTTGATGAATAGGTTGTTCAAGCCATACATGGATATGTTCGTGATTTAGTTTATTGATGACATCCTGAAATACTCTCGGAGTGAGGAGGATCATGCCTCTAATTTGAGAATAGTGCTTTATATTCTCAAGGATCGCCAATTATATGCCAAATTCAGCAAGTGTGTTTTTTGATTGAACTCAGTGGCGTTTTTGGGCCATGTAGTATCAGGCGAAGGCATAAAGGTGGATTCTCATAAAATAGAAGCGGTGAACAATTGGCCTTGACCGGTGAATCCTTCGGATATTCAGAGCTTCTTGGGTTTAATTGTCTATTATCGGAGATTTGTTGAAGGTTAATTATCGATTGCAGCACTCTGACCAAATTGACCTAGAATAAGGTGAAGTTCTAATGGTCGGAGGCTCTTGAGAAGAGCTTCCAAGAGTTGAAGACTTGACTTACCTCAACACCGGTGTTAACTCTACCGGAGGGTACTGATGGGTTTGTGGTGTATTGTGATGCTTCAAAGATCAAACATGGGTGTGTGTTGATGTAGCATGAAAAAGTTATAGCATATGTCTATAGACAGCTAAAGGTTCATGAGAAGAATTACCCGACCCATGNCTAAAGGTTCATGAGAAGAATTACCCGACCCATGATCTTGAATTGGCCGTGGTGGTATCCGCATTGAAGATATGGTGACATTATTCATACCGGGTTTGTTTGGATGTGTTTACGAACCATAAGAGTTATGTGTCTACACAGAAGGACCTCAATCTTCGGCAAAGGAGATGGTTGGAGCTACTCAAGTACTATGATATGAGAATCCTTTACCATCTCGGTAAAGCCAATGTTGTAGTGGACGCACTTAGTAGACTCTCAATGGAGAGTGTGTCTCACGTGGATGAGAAAAATAACGAGTTGGCGAAGAACGTGCATTGACTCGCAAGGTTGGGAGTTAGGTTGGTTGACTCGGGCGATGGTGGTGTTATTGTTCATAACAGATCAGAATCGTTATTGGTGACTAATGTAAAATCTAGGCAAGATGAGGACCCGATTTTGGTAAAGTTAAAGGAAGTCATTTAGGATCAGAAGGTAGAGGTCTTCTCCAAAGGGGAGATGGTGTGCTTCGGTACCAGGGTCGCTTATGTGTTCCAGATGTGGATGATTTGAGGAGCCGGATGTCCCATGAGGCTCATGGATCTAGGTATTCTATCCATCTAGGTGCCACCAAGATGTACCGTGACTTACAGGAAATCTATTGGTAGAATGGAATGAAGAAGGATATCGTAGAATTCGTAGCTAAATGTCCGAATTGTGAGCAAGTAAAAGTTGAGCATCAAAGACTGAGAGGTGTGCTTTAGGACATCAGTATTCCTACTTGAAAGTGGGAAGAAATCAATATGGACTTCATCACAGGTTTACCTCATACTCGTCGACAATATGACTCCATTTGGGTTGTGGTAAAATGGTTGACCAAGGCCGATCATTTTCTACCGGTCAGAACCATGGATTCAGCGGAGGATTATGCCAAACTATATATCCTAGAACTGGTTCGATTGCATGGAGTACCCTTGTCCATCATATTAGATAGAGGTACCCAATTTACCTCTCAGTTTTTGAGGTCATTTAAAAAAGGACTTGGTACTCAGGTTAAGCTCAGCACAACATTTCACCCACAAACGGATGGTCAGGCGGAACAGACAATTCAGACTCTAGAAGACATGTTGAGAGCGTGCATAATTGACTTCAGGGGTAGTTGGGATGAGCATTTTCCTCTTATCGAGTTTGCACAATAATAACTATCATTCCAGTATTCAGATGGCGCCGTTTGAGGCTCTCTATGGGTGGATATGTAGATCTCCCATTGGTTGGTTTGAGGTTGGTGAAGTGGCGATGATAGGATCAGATTCGGTTCATAAGGCTATAGAGAAGGTTCAGTTGATAAGGGATAGGTTGAAAACTGCTCAGAGTCATAATATGTCCTATGCCTATGTGAGGAGAAGGGAATTAGAATTTGAAGTTGATGATTGGATATTTCTGAAGGTTTCTCCCATGAAGGGAGAGATGAGATTCAGAAAGAAGGGGAAACATAGTCCCCGCTATGTTGGTCCGTACTGGATTGTGAGACGTTTTGGCAAGGTAGCATACAAATTGGAGTTGCCCTTAGAATTAGCTTTCGTGCATTCTGTATTACATGTATCGCTCTTGAAGTGGTGTTTGGGTGAACTAGCTCTAGTTGTCCAAGTGGACAGATTGGTGTGACATACAACCTTAGTTATCAGGAGGTTCGGGTAGAAATACTGAATCATCAGGTTCGAAGGCTAAGGAATAAGGAAGTAGCATCAGTTAAAGTTTTATGGATAAATCAGCATGTTTAGGGAGCGACGTGGGAAATGAAAGTAGATATTATGGCTAGATACCCACATTTATTCTCTACCGGCTCAATTCCAGCTTGAGGTATCAGTTTTGCTCTCGAACTCTACTTAGTTTTCATGTTCTATTCATGTGGTCAAGTTTATTTTATGTATATGGATGTATGTATGATTCGTGAATTTAGTTCGGCTATGTAGTTTGAATCGGAGGTAGTCATTCCATCTGTTTCCAACTTAAATGATTAGTATTGGAATATGATTCCATTTCTCTGTTTTTCTATATGTTTTCAAACATTCAAGGTTGAATGTTCCCAACGGGGAGATATTGTTATACCCCGAAATCCCAAATATCATACGCGAGAGTTGAAATGGAGAAAAATTAAAATTTGGCATCAGGTATCAGAACAGGTTGTGAGCTGACTTGTGTTAGCAGCCCACGGGTCGTGATGTGACTCGTGGTGAGTTGATAATTGAGAAATGGGATCCCCACAGACGTGACCACGACTCGTGGTCAGGCTCCATGAGTCATTAGGTCAGTCGTGGGGAGTGGTGGTTGAGAAAGGAGAAGGAAGGAGGCAGTATACTTAACGGAAGGACTCCGCGAGTCGTGGTCAGTCACCATGATTCGTGGGGAGGGTCGTGAGCAGCATGGTAAAGTTAAAAAAAAGATCCATAGCAGTGTACGTGATGAGTGGTGACCATGAGTAATGTCAATCGTGATGAGCCCAGATGACTTGACTAGCAGTGTACTTGACGGATGAATCCACGAGTCTGGCCCATGATGACGAGTCGTTAGGTCCCTCGTGGGGACCAACTGGCAGTTTTTTTTTGCGATTTTAGTAAGGGCTTTTTCATCATTCCTAAGATCCTAAGGCCTAAACTATGTCATTTTGAGTTATGAATGATGACTTTTAAGGGGGTTATGTTCATTTTAGGCCATTTACATTCATGCATGCAAATGTAGAAGGCTAGAGAGGGTGATCAAGCTTTTCTTCTTCAAATTCTCTTCAATTCCTATTNCCAGTTTCAGAGCTTACGTTATGGCCCATATTTACATTCATGCATGCAAATGTAGAAGGCTAGAGAGGGTGATCAAGCTTTTCTTCTTCAAATTCTCTTCAATTCCTATTGGGTAATCAGAGAAGTATAAGAATCAGCTATAAACAGGTATGTAGGGTTATGAATGGGTGATTCCTTTCATACCCATGCCCAATTCCTCTATAATTCATGAATTTCCTATATCAAATCTATGGGGTTTTAACCTAATGCATGAATTTCCTAAATTCTCCACATCGGTATGACTTAAATATGTTTCTACTATTGAATTATGAAGCACGGGCAGGTTTTATATTGTTTTCAACTGAAAAGCATGTTTCAAATTTTATGAATTTAAAAGCCCATTGATGAGAAGTTCATGAAAGAAGAGATTTCTGATGAATGTATGATTATGATAAGATATTATGATGAAAAGCATGTTTTCAAGATACCCATGTTTATTATCATGTTTTCTATGTGAATTATGTATTTTCAAGCATGATAAAGCTTTGTGCAATGCCCATATGTTCAAGTATGATTTATGATTTATCGAATTAAGCTTACCACATGGTTTTGTAGCGAAGACTCCCAATTATCTTTCATCTTGTGGTATGGTTTGAGTTAAATCTTTTCATATGCATGGTATTTCATATTTGAGATGTATTTGATTATTGAGCTTCGTCAATAGACGAAGTTGAGCTTCGTTGAAAAACAATGGAGAGCATATGCATGTATTTGGGAGTAGTGTCTAGCACCAAGTAGGCTAAGGTTGATCACCCTATTCCTCAGAACTATGCGCCAACGTAGGTTTATACTATTATATGTAATACTTTGGGACCTCCTTCGTGAGATATCCCTGGCCCTATTGGCCCACAAGCTTGATATCGATATCATGGTATTGTCCCTATCCCTAGCAAGGCTTTGGACGACTCTACCCACTTGAGTGTGATAGTTGGGACCACGTAAGCTCTATCATGGTATGCCGGCTAATAGATGAGTCTCCCATTGTTTCTCATGATTTCAGTTATGCATATTCACTTATTCATGAGATTTAAATATATCTACATATATTCTAAAGCAGGTTTGACTCAATGTTCAGTTTTACTCATGACTATCAGATTTCTGCTTTGAGTCGATCGATTCTTTTCTAATGTTATGTTATGTTATGATGAGATCATGATTTCATAAAGAACGCATGCAAACCCTACTCTCAGATTCTTACTGTTTAATTTTTACATTATACATGTCATTAAATGATTTTACTTATTTAAGTAGTTTTACTTACCTTGCATACTCTGTACATTCTACAACCTGACCTCATACTCTATGATGTATCGTTTCATTATATAGGACCGAGCTCTCAGGGTCAACCCCATTCATAGTCAGTCTTCAGTGTTAGCATCTCACATTGTCGGTGAGTCCTCATATCCCGAGGACTAGACTTATTCAGATTTCCTTTATGTATTTTCAGTTTCAGGTTTATTGAGTTAGTTGGGGTCTTGTCCCATCAACTCATCATATTTAGAGGCTTCTCAAATAAAGGATGTATTCAGCTTCAGATTGTATATTCTGATGTTATGTTTAATTTTGACTTCCTCTATGATTATCTTATTGATTCTTCAGTTTTATTGGATAATTTAGATGCATCTTCATGCCATGGATCGACTAGGAGTCTCTCGGGGCTCCTTTTCCCATGTTGCAATCCGGGCCTCCATTTAGGTTGTGACAGCAAGCAACAATAAAGTAAGAATAATTAGACCCACATCAATATCAATGGAGCTTCAATTATAGATTGGAGAGAATCTAACAGATTTACACTTAGTTAAAAAACACTGAGATGACTCTAGCAATACCCACTCTAATTAAGCATTCATCATCACACACCTCTAGTTAATGATTTAGCTACTCATAATTAAGAAATTCAAAATAACATTTTAACAATAAACTCATTGAATTCAATAATAAGAGTAGAAAAATCAAATTCACAAGAAGTCTTCAACAATAGTAGTACCTTGCTATGAAGAATAAGAAGAAAAAGAAAATAGTTCTTTTCAAATTCCACCAGTCAAATTCTCCCCTTCTTCTCTTCCAAGAGAATGTTCTTACAATCTAAAAATTGAAATCTGATGAGTTCACAATACATTTCTTTAGAATATATCAAAGAAATGGGGTATCTTTCATCTCTTTTTCTGTGCTGGGGAATATTTCCCCTAATCAGCGTTCTGGCACTAGTGGGGTAGTAACGGTGAGTTAGGTGTGTATAGGAAGTGGAAGAAAGGGAGTTGTGGGAATGTGTAAAGGTAAGGTATTAGGAAGACAAAAAGGTTTGTGGGAAAATGGTAAAAGAGGAAAATGGAAAGCCTAAAGGAATATTTTTTTGTAGATTAGGTTGGCTCAAAAATATTTTTAGGTCAGGTGGGTCCACATTTGATTTGAATTCTAAAACAAAATCGTACCTCGACTAGCGTACCGACAGTTCACTAAATAGAGCCGACATTCCACCGCTTTACCTCTTATACTTGAAATAATTCCTAGTTCACTGTTTCACCACTGAGCCGGTAATTCGCGGACTGGTTTGGCGGTCCACAGATGAGTCGCCACTTGAGCTCCCAATGCTTCAAGTAATCTTTGTTGTACCGGCGATTGACCGGCTATACATGTTTTTGCATCGGCGATTCGCCGGTGTGTCCACCGGTCAAACACTTATGTTCCCAGCTTTCTGCCTTCTTGCATCATGAGGCGGTGGTTTTCACTTCTGGATCGGCGATTCGCTGGTCAAGTTTATTACCTCCATTATTGTGGTGCTTTCCCTCCTTGCTCCTCACTTCATTGGTCCAACAAAAAACAAAAACAACAAAGACATTAAAACACTCAAATGAGACACTTAGGTTGCCTCCCAAGAAGCGCCTTACTTAATATCGTGGCATGATGTATCTCTCATTTAGCAATTTTTCATCGATGGATCATCCTCCGACTCTATCTCCCCCATCTTCGTTCCTCTATCCTCATTCTCTTTCTACAACACCCCGATGACCTTGCATTCGGCATGAGTTTCTGCTGACGGACACACCTTGAAGGTGACTTCTTCACATCCAACCCTAAACTTGAGCTCCCCTAGCTCCACATCAACTGAAGCTCTCCCCTTGGCGAGCAATGGTCTCCCAAAAATAATTGGTACTTTCATATCCATTTCACAATCGAGGACTACGAAATTAGTTGGTAGGATGAATTTATCCACTCTCACCAACACAACTTCTAATACTCCCACAGGCTTCTTTATAGAACGATCCTCCATTAGTAACCTCATTGATGTGGGTTTGGTGCTTCCAAACCCAACTTCTTGAAAATGATAAGGGGCATTAGATTTATGCTTACATTGATATCGCATAGAGCTTTCTTAAACATACACATCCCAATTGTACAGGGGATTGTGAACGCTCCTGGGTCATCCTGCTTGGGGGCAAGATTGCTTATCATCATTGCACTGCAATGGTGCGTCATCTCCTCACTACCTACATCAACCACCTTCTTCTTTTTCAGTAACTCCTTCATGAATTTAGCATATCCTGGCATTTGGAGAAGGGCATCCACCAATGGTATATTAATAGACAATTTTTTGAACATGTTAATGAATTTGCTGAACTGATTGTCCTTCTTTTTCTTAGCAAACCGTTGTGGATAAGGGGGTGGAGCTCTTGCTTTAACCTTGTCATCATTTGAGGCCTTCATGCCCACCTTATCTTCATCAACATAAGAGGGAATTTCATCATCCTTCCCCTCACCTTCCTCTTCACTCTTTTAAACACTCCTTGGTGTCTTTGGTATCTCTTCAACTTCAGTTTACTCATTTATTTTGGTAGAATTAACCTCCTTGGACTTCACTCTTGAATCTCCAACCAATTTACCACACCTAGTAACAATGGCCATGAGTTGACTCTCTTTCTTTGGGTTTGGCATTGTGTCACTTGGGAGTGTTCCCTTCATTCGAGGATTAATTTGAGCTTCCAAATGCTTAATGGAGGTTAAATGAGAGCTCACTATTCGGTCAAGGTTAGACACCTCCCCTTTCAATTCCTTGATTCCGCTGTCGGTTGATTACACTTTCTTGAGGACTCTTGCTAGCATCTCTTCAATTTTTGAGCTACCTGGATCGCTCACACCTGGCTGAATTTGTGAGTTTCTAGGTATTGGAGGGGGAACATATTGGTTTGAACTTCGGTGGTAACGATCTCCCTCTTGATTCTGCTCTCTATTTCCCCATCTCTCATTTCTTTGGGGCCATCCATGTGCCTCACAGTTTCTCCAACCTTGGTTTTCTTCACTTGGGAGCCAAGCGACTTGATTGGTCCCTTGAAACCCAGGTTGAGGACCCCCCCCCCCTCAATCTAATTTTCCATGTATTGGCATTCTTCATTGTACCTTGGCGACGATGATTCTCCTTCGAATTACAACGGACCTTGCATACCTACAACCATTCACCACCTTGGGCCCTGCTCCAATCACATGTTTGGTCATTAATTCCAGCTGCATCATCATTTTTGCAAGATTTTTATCTCGCTCTTTATCCCTTTTCTGCAACTAAACTTCCAATACACTAGATCTTATGTCATGTGTAGAAACATTTGTCTCTCTCGTGTGCCAGGCTCAATTTGTTTTTGTCATTCTATACAACAGGGCTTTAGCCAACCCATATGTTTAATCCATAATATACCCTCTGGCTAAATTGTTGGCAACATATTTATTGATAGAGTCGAGGGCTCGGTAAAAACATTGGAGAAGGACTCCATCAGGAAGGCCATGATTGGGACAAAGAGAAACCATCTTTTTGAACTGTAGCCATGCCTCATGCAAAGGCTCTCTCGGCTCTAGCCTTGAATTTATGATGTCATCCATCATCTGCAATATTTTTGACGGAGGGAAGAAATGATCCAAAAAGGTTTCGGTTAATTCTTGCCAAGATGTAATACAACCAGGAGGCAATTCCTCCAACCACATCGTCGCCTCTCCCATTAGAGAAAATGGGAAGAGCCTTAGCCTGATAGACTCTTTACTTATGTTTTTGATGTTGAAAGGCTTGCATATCTCCAAGAAATTTCTCAAATGATGATTTACATCCTCACTTGGCTTACCCCCAAAGAGTCCCTTCATTTGCAACAAATGTAGCATAGTGCTTGTGACATGAAACATAGCATTCCCTACCGTGGGTGGTAGGCAAATGGCTCCCCCAATCTTCGGCATTACCGAGTTATCTTCCTCATGCTCCATGGTACCCTCTACTGAGATATCCTCTGCTTGGGAGTGATTACTCATGTGGTTGTGGTATCCTAACAAGAACAGAAAAATCACATCAAACAACTAATATGCAAAGCCATTTCAAATTAACAATCAACACAAGAATATCAAGCGCTAGTCCCTGACAATAGCGCCATTTTTGATAGAATCCAAAATATACTCTTCATGCAAAGAGTATAAATGGTCACTGTATCAAAACAAATATCCCGATGGATGTCGGGGTTGAATCCCATAGGGACTAGTGAATGATAAGCACAAGCGTCATTTGAGAAATTGAATTTAGCTTGCACCACTTAGAAATAACATAGAAATAAATAGGTTGTGGGAGATTGAAATTTACAATAGAATATAACTTCGAATTTGGCTAACTACTATAGCAGAATTACCAAGGTTGTTGACAAGAATGTGAAAGACTAGAGGTGTGGTGTAGATGATATGCTAACTAAATAGGGTCATGCTAGGTCATCTCATAAGTTCAATT
>JACEIK010000478.1:350862-375506 GCA_018107945.1 Datura stramonium | reverse complement strand
TTCTCTCTCTCTCTATATATAAATATATATGAATATATCTATGAAATTTGTTGACTAAAAAGAAATGGTATATTGCTTGGTCAATGTAATGTAGATTCTGTGTTAAGGGAATTCTTTGACACTCGCTGTTCTCTTAGTACATAATTAACACCCGATAGGTCCTTTATTTTACTCTGCTTGTTTTTTTTTTGGCTTTTCAATTATAATTTTTAGTGTATTCATTGTTATCCATATTCATTCAGAACAAGTTGATGAAGGTGGTTTTGCCAAACTTTTTGTTGGATCTGTCCCAAGAACATCAACTGAAAAAGATGTAAGTCCTTGTTAATCCTTAAGTTTGGCATTTGTTTTGATTTCCTTCGTTGTTATTAGTACTCATAATAGGTGACGCGAGCATCTTGTATTCTGGTTCCTACTCTATATGCTTCCTTGTTTTCTGGATCATGCACCTCTCTTTCTTTACCATATTTCTTTATACTTTCCTTTTATATCTAAAATTGGAATGGACTTAGTTATTTGTGCCAGCAAACTATTGACCTTGATATCCTGTCAAAGAGGGAAGAATAAACTAACATTGCGAAGGGACACATAATATGTTGGTATTCAGATTGACTGCTGACTTGCAGTTGATGTTGGTTTCTCTTAACAGAAAGTAGTTCAACTGAACATTTTCTGAACAATGGTCCTGCCTTTGACAAGGCACTCACTATGACTTTGGTTGCCATGACCTGTGTGCTTTGAAGTTCATTTCACTGGATATTCTTCCCTTTAACATCTAGACATCAATGCATATTATTTGCCAAGATTGTTGCCATCCCATCTTTTCCTTTTATTCATCCTGTATCATTTCGGAATGTGCTTTTAGCTGATCATTCTTGTTTGATGTTAGATCCGACCTTTGTTTGAGGAACAAGGACGAGTACTCGAGGTTGCTTTCATCAAAGATAAGAGAACAGGGCAACAACAAGGTATGTTACTGCTAGATTTTTTTTCGCAAATTTGCTTTGGATCTACATGTCTCTTTTCAGGACCTTTGAGGGCTGAAGGAGCAGTATAAGATCATGTTTGATGTCAGTTAATTTTCCACAATTGTCTGGATGCCTGGTATTGGTTGCAACTCTCTTTTGCGTTCATCCTGTCAACCAAGCAGAAGAAGAGAATAAAACTTGTGAATCAACCTTTCTGTGGCAGTTGACAATAGTGAAGAGGGGTTCTTGTTTTGTAGAACAGGCGTCAGTTGGAGAAATTAGAGAGTATGATTATTGTATTAGGTTATGTGAGCATTACTGTTTCCTGTGTTTACTTTATGGATCTCTGGATGTACGGCACTTGAAATGACTGACATTTGGATTATTGCCTAGTGATGTGACCAACTTCTATTCCATTGGAGTAGTGATATGATTTCTTCAGTTGTTGTAGACGTTGAAATTGGTCATGTTGATGCATGCTTGTCTCTATAGTAATCCAATTGTGGAATGTTTTATGGATGTGAAGTTGGATCATCAAATAGAAATGGTGTGTCCAGGTGGATGTTTAGCATATCTCTTTAGAAGTGAGTGATGAATTGCAAACTATTTCTTGGTAAATTATCGTATTAATTAACAGTCCAATATCATCTACTTTCACTTGCGGGGAATGATTGACTTATTGAAGCTTGCCCAGATCTCATCTGAAGCTTATCTTTTCACAGTGGTTGATGTATGACAACCCACAACAGTGCAAATAAATAGATTCTTTCATCAGAGTGCTGAGGCTGACATGGCTGCTAGATGCTAATTTTAGATACTAGTGAAGTGAAATAATTCTATAGTACTATGTGTATTTCGACATTTATTTTCTCCATTCATATCCTGGTCAGATGAATGTGTATGGTTGATTTTGAAGCCACACCCTGCTTTAGTAAAAAGCTCCTCGATATGTTGTATGCTTATCATTTGCAACATGCGGTGCGTGGTTGATGAGTGTGTCTGGTGGGTATATGCCTGGATGGCATAACATTGCCATTTTCAATTTTTCTGGTGCAATTTTGCGTATTTGAATGTATCCCAGGATTTTTCAAATATTTACCAGGATGAATGTGATGTCTAGGATATTAATATTCCATCTTTAGTTCATTGCTTGTGCTAATTGGGGCCTTGTGAATTATCTTGCATTATTTACCTCGATGCATGTGAACTCTTCAGTGAATGCTTCTTAATGTTTGTTTGATGATGTTCACGGGTGAATGAGGTTCTTGTGATAATGGTTCACTAGCTGGCATTTTAATTTATTTGGATGCAGTTATCAATTTATGTAATCCTCTTGGTGTGGTTTGTTTTGAGATTTGGCCTCATCATCAACAACAATTGTCAGAAGTAATGGTAGTTGCTCATTAGCAAAACGCATGTGCATCGCATGCTGCATTGTGTAAATTCTAGATTTTGTTCCAATACAGTGTTGTGAGACCCTGATAGAACAAACAGGGTTGTGCAGACTGCTATGGTTGAGTACTTTAGTGAATATGTATGTGTAATTTTCTTGATGAAGTTCATCATCAAATGCAGGCTACTTTAGCAATTTTCGTCACAAATGTATTAGTTTATATATGGTTGGCTTCGTTGTACTAGTGTGGTTGATTGTGTATATTAATTGCGATCTCAGGGTGGAAAAGTTCCCTGTGATGCTTTTCCATTACCAAAACCCATGGGGTGCATAGTATGAGTTTTCATTGAGCTCCATCAAACAACAGATTATTTTCTTAGGGCTTTGTTGAGTTCTATCAAACAACAGATTATTTTGTCTGCACGGGACTGTCATATTATGGTCTTGCTTTATAAACATGGTAGTGAGTGTATGATTTCGACCTTGAGAGTTGCTACATTTCAATTTTTCCATATATCATCATTATGTCACAAAAGGTGGCTGGAGTTAGAAATTTGACAGAGCAGTTGCATAAATGACATGGTTGGTCAACACTGCATGGCATGAGAACAGTTTCACCACTAAAGTCTACAGCGACTATAGAGACTATAACAGGAAAAGAGTAATAGTGATATGAAAGATATTTGATACCTGTTACCAGACTAAAAGTGGTGCGGAGGAGTTAATGTGCTATCTGCTTACTGTGATATCTGTTAATGTGCTTCACATGTGAGTCAGCTTACTGATTTTCAGTGATGGGGTTCTCACTCTGGTTTCTCTTTGTGCTTTGCATCTTGAAGTTATTTCCATTGTCTGCTTCTTGGGCTTTGATGTAGTTCCCCATTTCTGGCCTTCATTCGCTTATTTCTAGGTGTTTGTTAATCGATCTTCATCAGGTTATGAATGATATTTGATTGAATGTTTTTTGCGATAAGTTGCATACTTTGTCCTGATTTATGCACTCTTTGATTGTGCTAGATACTTGACCAGGTGATGTATGGTTAGCCTCATTCGTGTTGTCCGATTAAGTGGAAGAATGCTCACTTGGGAGTATTTTGATTTATATTAATTCTCTGCTATGTAAACTTTTTATTTTCAAATGATGTTCTCAGTTACAAGATTCTTCTGTTTCTCCACCTTAGTTATTAATTTTGGGAGATGACACTGGTTCTTTTTGCTGCAACTTTAAGCACCCTTATTTCACTTCAATCTTTATGATCTTATGAAGTGCATGTTCCGAGATACAAAGAAAATTAGAAGCTTCCATCCTGTGGTTAATCATTAGCGCTCACTATCTACAGAATGTATTTGGTTATTTTAACTTCGCTAATTTTTGGGGAGAATAATGCGTTCCCGACAGTTTAGTCTTTGTGTGATTAACTGAATGAAAAAGAATGCTTGAACAATGTTAAATTTGCAGAATATATTGTTCCCTCAATTCTTTGAAAAGAATGCTCGAACAATGTTACAATTTGCAGAATATATTACTCCCTCAATT
Source organism: Datura stramonium (assembly GCA_018107945.1). Taxonomy (NCBI): domain Eukaryota; kingdom Viridiplantae; phylum Streptophyta; class Magnoliopsida; order Solanales; family Solanaceae; genus Datura; species Datura stramonium. Next base: position 371,608 of record JACEIK010000478.1, on the reverse strand, counting down.
CTTTGATTTAGTTCCATTTGCCTTCAACCTGACTGTCTGAAATGGTATTCTGAGAAGGCTTTCAGTAACTCAGTTCAGTCATCAGTGACCGAGGAAGAGGCTTGGAACTATCAATTTTGTCTTTGAATAGTCAGACATTGTAAAGCTTGATTGGTCTTATATGGGGGTTAAGGAAGTTCGTGACCTTGATTGGATCTCATATCTGTGGTTAGAGATTCCCGTTCGGGTGGTGTGTTTGGCTGAATTAAACAAGCAGCGTGTATGCCTCACTGTTGATGGGATGAATGAATCTCATATATGTGTGTTCAAGCCCGGCTTCTTCTGGGCTTATAACTGGACTATTACTTTTGTACATCGGGAAAAAAAAAGTTGTTGTCCTGAATTTCTCATTTTTATGTTAGTGACTTTTTACCCCTTTGCTATCCCTTAAAGTCCGTGCTGTTTACTTGCTAATGTACATGCTGCTGAATGATGTACCCTTCTTTGCTGGTGTGTACTTGCTGGTGAAGGTTGTGGAATCTGATAAAATCAGGATATAAACTTGACTTCTGCAGGTTGTTGTTTTATTAAGTATGCTACTTCAGCTGAAGCTGATAGAGCTATAAGAGCATTGCACAATCAATATACTTTGCCTGGGGTAAATTCTACTGCTGAGATACTGGAAGATATTTTCACTCATTTTTCAGTTCTCAATTCATCTGTGTATTTACCAGGGAATTGGTCCTATTCAAGTCAGATATGCAGATGGTGAACGTGAACGCCTTGGTAATGTTTACTCTCTCTTTTTACTGAGTTGCCTCAGCATTTTAGTTCAGATCGTATTTCGTGTGAGTTGGTTGAAAGGGACTTTATGCTTATTAGTTTGTTTCTCATTTTTTATTCTTCTCTATTGATAGGTGCAGTTGAGTACAAGTTATTTGTTGGGTCACTGAACAAACAAGCTACGGAGAAGGAAGTTGAAGAAGTATGTACATGCATTACCAAGATATTTTTTTTTCCCATGTTTTTTTTCCAATTGGAATTTCATCTTTTGAATAGATAGCTATCTATAAAACCGCATAGCACGTGACGGACTCAACAAGTCAAAGCTTGTGCCTTGTATCTTCAAATCCCAGACTAGTTTTCATAACATGCATACATGTACATATGTCTTCGTGAATTGATTATAGTAGTGATTGCCCACCAGTGAGGTACTGAAAAACTTTTCAATTGGGTGATGCACATATAACTGCATCATGTCATGTGAACGTGATACCATGCAGTACATAGCTTGTTCTTTTCAACCTATTTGGCTTGGAATATGAAATGCTACGATTTTCTGAATGATTTGCTTTTGTTGTGTGCTTTTCATCTCTTGTGTAGTGTATTTATTTATTGAAAAGCAGCTATAACTAAATATTTCTTTTCAATCCTTTTCAGATATTTTCACCATATGGTCGTGTTGAAGATGTATATCTCATGCGTGATGATATGAAGCAGAGTCGTGGTTTGTTTATTGAGTCCTTTTTGTTTCTGCATGAATGTGCACCTTCTGTTTTTTCTATGCATGATGAGACCCAGTTTCTTTTCATGATAATGCCTAAAGGCTCTGAGCTCTATATCTCAGGTTGAAGCAAACTTATGACTTATAAACTATTGTTGAGCTATTCTATTGGTGCTTTGAAGCTATAAGGATTTACCTATACGCTCTTCCTTTCTTAGATGTCCAATATTTTGTTTATCTTGTACAATAGATTAAATACTCTTTTCTACCCATGGAAAAAAAGAAAATAGAAAATCAAATGGTCGTTGGAGCCATTTTGTTATGTTAACCTGTCTTCACACTTTATTTTTCAATATTTTCTTAGATAGCACTGGGAAGTACCACGGTCCTTTTGTTTTCACTAATTTAATAGTGTAAAAAGAAAAAAATAGAGATTTTCTTGCTTAGGGAAAAATACAATCTTAGCTTTCCTGTGGTCCTGGTTTATTCTCTGAATGAGTTCTTGTTAAGTACTGGCATTACTTGCACTGAAGGATGCTGAACATTAGCAACAATAATTTAAGCATGACGTCTTGGGGTTTATTTTTGGTAGTTTATATTCACCCTCGCTAATTCAACTTTAACTACTTTGAAGGTTGTGGATTCGTCAAATATTCTCATAGAGATATGGCAATGGCAGCTATAAACTCTTTGAGTGGAAATTATACAATGAGGGTAAGGTTGTGATCTTAGTAGTTGTCTTCCTGGTTTGATACCGTTATTAAACCCTTTTATCAATTTGTAATTGCCTTTGCAATTCCAGGGGTGCGATCAACCTTTAACTGTTCGGTTTGCTGACCCTAAGAGACCTAAACCTGGAGAACAACCCAGGTTGTGATTTATTTTAAGAAAAGAAAAGATGTTCCGAGTGTTTGCTTGAACCAGTGCATTTGTTGTTTTTCTGCGAATTAGTTATAGTTTGATTTATCACTCTTTTTCACCCCTTTTAGAGGTGGAGGACCAGTTTTTGGTGGACCTGGTGTTGGACCTCGCTTCCCAACACCTGGGATAAGGTATTAGTTAAGTTTTTGCATTTGCAACTGATGTTTCCCCAACATAGAACTCAGAGACTCTTTGTTTTGCATTTGCAACTGAGGTTTTCCCCAATATAGAACTCAGAGACTCTTTGTTTTTCTGATATGTAGACCGCCGCCTAATATTGGCGAGCCTTTCCAAGGCCAATTTGGCCCTAATGCCTGGCGTACTATGAGTCCAGAAAGTCTCAGGCCAATTTCCAACCAAGGGATGCATGGTTTTGGAAATCAATTTCCTCCTAGATCTGCTGATATCACAGTATCCTCTACTTTGGTAAGGAAAACAGTGTTGAATCCTTTGTTGCTGTCAGATAAACTGTTTATGAGGGGAAGGTTGCAATATTTATTAAAATTTTGCCGTCATGCACTGTGTTGATGTAATTATTTGCTCGTGTTTTTGTGCACTACCATTCATATGAAATCAATTCTATACTGTATAATAATAGACTCGGGGTTGACTCTGTAAATGTACATCCTCTATGTATGTTGGTGGTCATTGTTGCAGGGGGAAGAAAGTCGGTTCTGTGACACATTGGCACCTGCGAAAATGTCTAGCTAGGTTGGAATTGGAGAGACACATCAGGAATGGACTACTGCAAATAGTCTACACCATCTGTTACCTACCCTTTCCTGGGAAACTAGAATTTGCCTCAGCTGATATTTGAATCTGAGACCTCATGGTCAATGTTGATTGGACCTCCAAAAATGAGGCCACATCCATGTGCTTCATGCTAGTCATATAACTAGAACCAATTCTTAGACCTGTAATATATTCCTGGATTTATCTGCAGATACATGTTTTCTTATTGCATTTTGGTTCAAATTTCTTTGGGTCATTTCTGGTTTTGTGAATGAGGGAATTTCATTACCTGTCCTTATAACATTCAAACACCAACTACTCATATACTTGTTATAAAACACAGATTACTCCTAAATTCAAACATTAATTGATTCTTTATAATTTATATCTGATACTTTGTCGTCTTTAGAAGCTAACAAACTAATTAATAGAACAGAGGTATAAAATGATCATGTCTCTGTGATTGTGTTCTTATCTCCTCTCATCAGGTTTTAGAATTTACTGTATAGATTTTTGCTTGATTCATCTGGGATTTTGTATTTTTAGTACCCAATTTACAATGTTTTCGCTCTTTACAATTTGTGTTTGATGATCTAATCTGAATGAATTTTCTGATCTTCTAATAGTAAACTGCGAGCTAAAGTGGCATCAACTTTATTGTTAGACATCATTCGAGTAGAAGAGCATCTATATGGTTGTGACCCTTGGCTGTATCACAATACTTAATTGAACTGCTTTATGAAACTACAACTTATTAAAAATGCAATTTCCTGAAGAAATTGACCCTGACTAATTCAATAGTTGATTGAATATCCTGAAGATGCTGTTGTCTGTGGGCTTATTTTGTCAATATTATGTATATAAAGTACACTTGTACATGTATAGAATCGTGTGTTGTTCTAATGCTGCCTGCACAAACTTTTAGGGTGGCTCCTTCAGGAGTGTTAGTGGCACTGGAAATGGGTTGCTTACAGGACTTGCGGCTTCTTCTTCTCCTACATCCCAACTGGTATGCATTTATAGAAACTTGCTTAATGTTATTTCAATCTTAAGAATGGTTTCTGTCTGTTGTTTTTGTGCTAAGTTGTGTTTTTTCTTGGCAAGTCTGCGCAACAATTCTCCGCTGTTGGCCCACAAATTTCTCCACTACAGAAGCCACATCAGGCACCACAGCATTTACCATCTTCCGTGCAGCTTCAGCCTCCGGCCTCAACACCTCTGTCACAGGGACCACAGCATTTACCATCTTCCGTGCAGCTTCAGCCTCCGGCCTCAACACCTATGTCACAGGGACCAACTTCTCATGCTTTGTCCGGGCAGACAAATCAAGTACAAATGTCCCACTCTGCCAGTCAAAGTCCTTTCCGTCAGGGGATGCCATCACAGCAGTCGCTTGGTTTGACTGGGCAATCAACTGTTTCTCAGCCCCAGGTGCAGCGCAATATGACACCTGTCATTGGACATACCCCTTTAAGTAACAACATGCAAATACATGCTGCATCTGCAAACACAAACCAGCAGCCTTTTCAGCAGCAGTTGGTCCAACATCTTCATCCGCCACCTTCCCAAATAGCACAGATGTTGTCTCAACAGACCCAAACTCTGCAGGCAAGTTTTCAATCATCACAGCAAACCTTTACTCAGCTTCAGCAACAATTGCAGCTCATGCAACCATCTAGTCAAAACTCAGCAGTCCAGCAGGGCACACAAGATGCTAAACAACAGGTACACTTGAGAAAATTATGAAATTTCTTGTAACTTGGGATTTTGAGATTCTCAAGTTTTTCTTTTTGAAAATAATTTCCTATGGTATTGGAATGATATATGGTCTTTACTGGCCATTGTTCTCTTTAAACTTGTATGTTCTATAGCCCAATATGTGCTCGTTTCCATCCAGTTCTAGTTTGAGCTCAGTTGTGTTTTCTTGCCGTAGCTATAAATATTTCAAGAGTATTCGAGTATTTAGAGTAAATGTTACTGTGCAAATTGAGGTTATTGCTCACAATGTATACTGTCCTGCAGTCTCCATGGCCTGGGCTTGTTCAACAAGCGGCACCTAGTGCCACTGCTGTCCAACCAAAAGCAGATGCACTTCCTGCTGCATCTGGAATGAACCAGACTACAGCTCTGGTGAAATGTAATTGGACAGAGCACACGTCCCCTGATGGATTCAAGTACTATTACAACAGTACTACTGGAGAAAGCAGGGTAAACATTCTGCTATAGGGCTTGCTGGTTGAAGTTCTATACTTTTAGGCCGCCTTCTAAGTACTAATGCATTGTTTTTGAAATTTAGTGGGAAAAGCCGGAGGAGCTGATATCATATGAACAACAACAGCAAAAACTGTCGGTCCAACAGCCTCATATTCAGGCTCAACCACAGGGGTTTCCTTCCCAAGTTCCTGAAATGCAAGCACAACCTCGGAGTCAGCTTTCAACACATGTCCCAATCCATGTCCGCCCTCCTCAACTATTGCAACAAGCTTCTCAAGCTACTCTGGTTAGTATTAAACATACTTCTTTGTAGGACTTGGATTGCAATGAATTCTTATTATATGGTTTTTGATTTTCCAGTATCCAGTTGGAATGACAGGTCAACAACCGATTCAGGTACCACTATGCTCCTTATTGTCCTTGGGATATATTTTTTAAATCCTTTAGATCATTCACTCAACTTTAGAAAATGTGGCCGATATTCCCAGTAAAATATTTTCCTGGCTGGTGATGTAGAATTTATATCTTGTGATGTACAGTATCAACTACTAAGTGATGTCATTTTTTTGATAACCCTGGTTTTCGGGCCAACTTGTGTGCACCTTGACTAATTCCACGGGATACATGTCACTTCCCACCAACAACAATACGAAGTAACTCTGTTCACCAAGGCTAGAATAGATGTGAAGAAACACCTAGTGTTTTTTTTTTGTCTCTGCTGGGGTTTGAACCTGAGACTTCATTGTCCTCAACCTACTTCATTGACACTAGGCCACACCCTCAGGTGCAAAGTTATGTCCTCTTTTTTTTTAATAAAGGTAACAAGTGTTATAGAACTTCAGCACAACGGCGGTGCTGGTTGCCATATTTACAGAACAAAGTGACATCAAAATCAGTGCATCCTTGGTGCTACTTATGAGGATTTTACGAAGATTCTACAACTTGTAAAATAGACTCAGAATCATCTATGAACCCCCTTTTACACCAAATGAAAAAGTAAGACACAATTCAACTTGATCTTCCGAATGGAACTTTAGCATCTATCTTCAATCATCTTGCTTTTTTTTCCTTCCAAATAGTCCACCAAATGCAAGCAGGTATTATTTTCCATTTGTCCTTCTGCCTGGTACTTCTGCCCAAGCTGCTCCAACATGCAAGTAATTCACTAGTCAGTCTTGGAGTGTTCATCTAATGACTTCCATGTTTAAGAAAAGCTGCCAAAGCTGGTTAGTGATTACACAGTGAATAAACAGATCTGTTACTTTTTGACTCTTGCCCAGCAGAGATAACATTTTGAGCATAACTGAATGCCCCTTCTCTTTAAGTTTTCTTGAGTCAGGCAGGCTTCTTTAGCTATCAGCCAAACAAAACGAGCTACATACTATGGAATTTTGACTTTCCATATATGCTTCCGAGGAAACAATGTAGCTTGTTTACCAGTATGGATCAAATCATCATAGATGATTAGTTTGTCCTCTTGTTCCTCAAACCTTGGATACTCCAGGACAGAAGTGAACTCATCTACTCAGTGTATCTCCCAATCCTGTAGCAGTCTTCTGAAGTTCAAGTTCCTACCGTGATGGTTCTCTATTTGTTTTGCTGTTGCATCCTGTTGTTAACTTAAACTGAAGATATCAGGGAACAGGATCTTTGAAGACCGCTGTCCAATCCGGTTTTCTATCCAAAAAGATGTTCTTCTTCCGTTTCCCACATTGATGCTTGTATTTGCTTTGAAAGAAGACCACAAGCCTCTGATCGTTCTCCATACACTTGTGCCATAAGTTGTGGTGACCCCATCCGAAATCCAATGCATCCCATTCCCATATTTCTCACTGATAGCCCTCTTCCATAGAACTTGTTCTTCAAGGCCATACCTCAAAAGCCACTTCGTGGGTAGACTTGAGTTGTGTAGTTTCAAGTTCCTTAGATCCAGACCTCCTTCCTTTCTACTAGTGATCAGTGTATTCCATTTTATCAAATGAGAACACCCATATTTGTTTCCTTGCTATGGAAAGTTTCTTTTCAAGGAATCATCTTCTTTCCAATCTTTGTTGGTAAAGGAAACAAATGCATCATATAAGTTTGTAGTGAGTCTACTCTTTTTTTTTTTTTGGAGTAATCAATCTACCCCCAATGACAAATACTGATTTTTCCATCTTGCCAGTCTCCTTTCGCATCTTTTTAGCAATCCATACCAAATTTTCATATCTTTGAGCCTTAATCCCAAAGCCATCACCAATTAAGTAGTTGGAGGAGAACTTGGTTCACAATATCCTAGTTAATAGATTAATCTCTGGCACCTCATTTACTGGATACAATTGGCTTTTTCTCCGATAAATATGGAGTCATACACAACTTTAAAAACATTGAGGATGAGCTTTAGGTGCAAGAGTTTCTCAGACTTAGCTTCACAAAGTACAAAGGAATTATCGTCATAAAAAAAGATATTGATCTCCATGTTGCTTCTTCTTTGTTTGTCACTTTGAATCGTCTGATTCACCTATTCTGGTTTGCAGTTTTCACCATGTTATTTAGACATTGCATAGCAATAATAATAAATAGGAAAGGTGAAACGGGGGTCGCCTTGTATCAAATCCTCGGAAGATAGAAAATTCCCTCTGTGATACAAAATATCCATCCGACCCATTTCTTGCCAAAGCCCATATTTTTCATGAAATTTAGATGGTAGCTCTAATGAGAAAATGATCAAAATGGTCCTTAATGTATACGGGCTGCTTTATTTTGGTCCTTTACTGTATACTCGTTGACCGATATAGTCCTTAATGTATGTAAAAATGTGATCAATTTGGTCTGAAACCCTAATTCTAACAGATCTTTTAAAACAAAGTGTTAAGTTCAACAAATTTTTTTTCATGTAAAACTCATGTGACTTGCCAAATAACTGGAACCACTGTCAATCACTACTCCGAAAAACAAAAATGGTGGTTTATTTGGGAAGAGCAGGTACTCGGTCCACCACAATAGCTGCAAAGGTGGCTGCAGATATAAAGGGAACAAGAGGCAGCCCCCAATGTCACTGGAGGAGAAGATAATAGCAGTATTGGATATGTAAATCAAGATTAAAAATCAAACGGGTTGTCTTGGGTGGAACGACCCTTTATCCATATCTCCTCTCTGACCACTGCATCCCCCCAAAAATATTGAAGTTAAATGCATAATAGCTTTAACAATCATACTTGATTGTCTTTTCTTGCCTAATAGTCCATTACAAATGTACCCAAGGGTGTGGCCTAGTGGTCAAGGAAGTGGTTGAGAACCATAAGGTCTCAGGTTCAAATCTCATTAGAGACAAAAACACTAGGTGATTTGTTCCCATCTGTCCTAACCTTGGTGGACCGAGTTACCTGGTTATTATTGCTGGTGGGAGGTGGCAGGTATGGAATTAGTCAAGATGCGCAAGCTGGCGCGGACACCACGATTATAAAAAAGAAAATAAAAAAAACAATTCACTGCAAATGTATAACATATCCAAACAAAAGCCTCTATTTTGATGAAGAAGAAAACAGAGTAGCCTACTACTAATTGAGCTTTACGCCCAAAAAGATTTTTATCTGTAAAATGCTTTAAGCCTAATGGGATAAAAAAATTCAACAATTAAAATTTATAGCTCAAGTTCATTGGAGTAACTTATTGAGCTTATCGGCGGGCAAAGAAAGGCATTAGAGATGGAAAATCTTGTGAGTGGTATGATACAATAGATATGCAATGTTGCAAGACATCCAAATGCTTTAGAGCTTTTAAGAAATGTGCAGTAAATTTTAGCCATAAAGAAGGTACAGTGATTTTTCTGTTAAGTTTAGCAGTTTTTTTGTGTGAATCTTTGCTTTTAAAGATATGTGCAGTAAATTTTATCCATAAAGAAGGTACAGTGATTTTTCTGTCAAGTTTAGCAGTTTTATGTGTGGATCTGTTAGAATTAAGATGTTGGACCAAATTGATCACATTTTACCTACATTAAGGACTATATCAGTCAATGAGTATATGTCAAGGACCAAAAGAAAGAAGCCCCTATACATTAAGGACCATTTTGATCAGCTTCTTTAAGCCTAGTTTGCAAAAAATCTTAGGAAGTTATCCTTTAATTCTAGAATCCACAGTCATTAGCTATCAACACTACATCCATAGTCTGTCTGCCCTGGATGATATCCATTTGATGTGTCAACTAGTTTCCACCACTATCTTGAGTCTTCTAGCTCAGAGTTTGGATATAATGTTATACATACAGCCTGTCAGACTGATGTCTCTGAAATCTCTCAACTCCTTAGCGCAACTTCTGGGGATTAGGGCCACATATGTTGCGCTTAGACTTTTTTCAAAAATCACCCTGTAACGAGAGTTCAGCGGTGTTGCCACAGTGTCATCCTTGAGGATTTCCAGGAAGACTGGAAAATCCCATGATGTACCCATCTGGACCAGGAGCCTTGTCAATTGCACTTAGTTTAATCCAGAGGAGTACTACTTCTTCAAATGGTCTCTACATTCACTAATGATCCTCCATGAAACTCTTGAACAATTTTTGTAGTTGAATGCTGGCCTTCAATCTTCACTTTCTTATATAGATTCTGGTAGAAGAAAGGATTTCATTTGTAATACTCCCAGGATCTTCTACTTGACACCCCATTGACCTCAAGCTTGTGTATTGTGCTGTTCCTTTTATGTGCATTTTCCATTCCTTGAATTTTTTTTGTATCTTTACCCCCTTACTTAAGCCACGGCACTCTAAACCTCCGTCTCTAGGCAATTTCTTCATTTTAAGCTAATTCCTCAATTTCCATATATATATTTTTTACAATCTGGTATTATTGTATTCCTCAACATAAGAGACATGTTGGAGACCAAAAAGTTTCAGGACCAAAGAAAAAAAAGCAAATAGTATTTACAGAGAACCTAACAAATCAACTAGCTGTTCTACATCCTCTAGACTATTTTCTTTACACCAAAAATACTAGGATACAATACAATTTCATTTAACTTTCTGAATGGAATTAAACCTATCCTCAATCTTCTACCATTTCTTTCTTTCCACACTGCCCACCAAATATAGGCTGGGACATTCTCCACCACTTTTTTTTTTTCCTTCCCCCTCTTGTAATCAAGCAACTCAAAAGATCAACAGTATGTTCTGGCATTGTTCATCTGATTCCTGTGAGGCTCATGAGGAAAGGTCAAATCTGTGAAGTTACTTTACAATGTAGAAAAAGGTGACGGTTGGTCTCTTCTGCCTCATTCATAGAAAACATCTGGACATAATTTGGAACCCCTTCGTTTTCAAAGCTTCCTGAGTGAGACAAGCCTTCCTATTGTGCCAACATGTTCACTTTCCAATTATTCAGATGTCTTCTGAAGGTGATCTCCCACCCTTGAATGGACTAATTATCTGCCACTATAGCCTCAGGTTGATGGTAGAAAGAAAATAAATATGGATAGGAAGTCATCAGTGTTAACTGGCCAATCCAAAAGAAGAAGATTCTACTGCCATTCCCCACCTTATAGCTAATATTATCAGAAAATTTAGGCCAAAGATTTGGCAATTGTATTGGTACACCAGTGACTACTTTGCCTATATTTTGCTTTGTATCACTTTCTTCCATAATACTTGTTCTTCCTCCACATACCTCCGCGACCACTCCTTCATTAAACTCGATGAATGGACTAATTATCTGCCACTATAGCCTCAGGTTGACGGTAGAAAGAAAATAAATATGGATAGGAAGTCATCAGTGTTAACTGGCCAATCCAAACATCTTTCTAGAAAAAGATTCTACTGCCATTCCCCACCTTATAGCTAATATTATCAGAAAATTTAGGCCAAAGATTTGGCAATTGTATTGGTACACCAGTGATTACTTTGCCTATATTTTGCTTTGTATCACTTTCTTCCATAATACTTGTTCTTCCTCCACATACCTCCGCGCGACCACTCCTTCATTAAACTCTATCATTCTAAACTTTCAAGTTCCTTGGTCCAAGTCCCCTTGAGATGTTGTTGAGCTGGACAGTTTCAATTTGACCAAGTGCAGTCCTTTGCATTCCTTGTTTCTAAATCATAAGGAATCCCTTCTCAGTTTATCTAGCTTGTTCACTATTTCACTGGGGATAGGAAATAAGAACATAACATAGGCTGGCAATGAGTCTAGCACAATATTTATCTGTGCAAGTCTGCCCCCAAATGACAACTATTGTGTCTTCCATGTTTCTAACTTTTTCTGTCTTTTCAATTTTCCCATCCCATATCCCAACTCTGTGTGCTTATTAACCAGAGGCATGCCGAAATAAACAGTTGGTAGTTGGTCTGTTTTGCACCCCAGAATATTGGCCATCCCCTGCAATTTTGCACTTCCTTAATAGGAAATGTAACTGTTCTCTCTCCAATTCACACATAAGCCTGAAACTGTTTCAAAAATAAGAATAATCATTTTGATGAAGCTGATCTGTTCTGCTTTGGCTTCACAAAAGATATTGTATCATCTGCATATAAAAGATGACAGATTTCCATGTTCACACCAGCTTTGTTGCTCAACTGAAGCTTGTCAAACACCTATTCTAAATGGCTCATCATGCGGTTAAAAACTTTCATAGCTATTATAAACAAAAAAGTGAATGAAGGCCTCCCTGCCTGATTCCCCTTTCAGAAGCAAAGGAATCCCATAGGTTCTCTGTTTATCATAATTGAGAACCTGACAATTTTGATACAAAATCAATCCATTTCAGCCACCTCTCTCCGAAACCCACTATCCCAGGACGTTTATAATAAACTTCTAGTTGACATGATCATATGCCTTTTCTATGTCAAGCGTGCATATTATGCTTAGATTATCTCCACTTAGTCTAGAATCCACACATTTGCTAGTTACGAGAGCAACATGCATGATTTGTCACCAACTTCCTCACAACCTTTTTCATTCTCCCAGCTAATGTTTTGGCAATGATTTTTATACTCCACTTTTAAGACTAATGGGTCTAAAGTCCCTTAATTCAACAACCCTAACTTTCTTTGGAATGACTGCAACATATATTGAACTAAGACTTTTCTCAAACACCTAATAATCATGAAAATGCTGCATATTCTTCATGGTATCTTCCTTGAGAACACTCCAGAAAGTTTGGTAAAAACTCACTGGAAATGGAAATCAATCAGGTCCTAGTGCCTTGTCACTGGCACAACCTTTGATGCACTCAAACACTTCTTCAAAGTTCCTTTGTAGCTACCGCTGTTTCTCACTATCATTGCCAGTGGTACCTTGTAGATTAAAATCAGGTCTTCAGAGTTTCTTTATAGTTACCTCTGTTCCTCACTATCAATGCCAGTGGTACCTTGTAGATTAAAATCAGGTCTTCAATCCTCTATCTCCTTATAAAGCTTCTGATAGAAATCCAAAAGGGAAAACTTTGTAGTGTCAGGATCTCATATGGTAGTCCCCTCCACTTTTAAAGTATCAATAGAATAAATCTCTTGTGGGCTGTGAAAACTTTGTAGGAAAAAATGTGTTCTTATCTCCATTCTTCAACCATTATACGCTAGACTTCTTCCACCAAGCTATTTCTTCATGCTTTGCTACCTTTTCAAACTCCATAGCCAAGTGAGCTTTTTGCAGAAGTTCATCATCAAATAATGATCTCTGACCCTGTAAACTCTCCAAATTGGGCATTTGACTCAAAATGTCCTCTTTTCTTTGTCTCCCATTGTTTAATGTGTTACATACTCCATTCCTTTAATTTTTCTTTTAGCAGCTTCTTTCTTTTAGGCAAGAATAAAGCCAGGGGTACCAGTAACACAAAAGGAAGCTCATCACTCCTGCACTTTATCCTTAAAACCCTCCACAACAGTCCACCATTGTTCAAACTTGAAATAGGATTGCACAAGTTAACAAAATAGGGTTGTGATTAGACCCTATCTTCGGAAGTAATTATTGTTTCTTCCTCCCATTGGGAAGAAAAAAGGAACCTATAAATTCTATAGCACTCCTATGATTATCACCCTTTTTCCAAGCGTATGATCCCCCAAAGATCAATAAGCTCTAACTTATCCAATCTGGGAATTCAGACATGACAACAGAATTTTTTTGACATTATACTCTCAGCTGGATATGTCACCACATTGAAATCTCACATATGACCCATAGTCTTTCACATGCTCCTGATAGCTGCCAACTCTAACCAAAGCTCTCTTCTTTCTATCTTGTTACATTCCGCATAAAACTGCATTCATCGCCAACTTAAATCTCACAAATTTTCAAGCAATTATTTGACCCCATTGTCCACTATTTCGCCCTTCCAATTCCTTTTGTCCCACATCACTACTATTCCTCCACTTCTACTAGTAGCCTTTAAATGCAACTCTCCCAACCACCTGTTGCGCCACAGTTGCTGGAATAGGTTGGCTTCGTTGTTTGTTAGTTTTGTTTTCACAAGAACAATGATATTAGCACCCCACTGTAATGGTAGATTTCTTACTAAACTTCTTTTATTCTCTCTGTTTAAACCTCTCACAATCCATGAAAGAATTTTGATCTTCATTGATTGTTGATTAGTATTATTCTCCCTCTGTTCCTTGGTTCTCCATCTTTAAACTTCATATCGAAAGCCAGGTTTCTAACTTCCTTAGAGATTGTTGTTTTGTTGGTAATCATTGATGGACTTCTTTCTATGTGAAACCCCTCTTCTGAACAATTTTCAAAAACATTTCGAAAGCTATTTTTCCACACTATTCAGAAGCGGCCCCAAATTGTTGGCTTGATTGGAGCACATTAGAATGCACCCACAATGTTTCCCGCTCCCCTAATTCCTCATCAGTGAATGTTCCCCATATGCCGCTAATTGATTGTTATTTTCCATTGGTTCCGCCCCCTCCAGAGGACCCTTTACCTTCATGCCAGCCTATCCCAAATGGTTTTTAAGCTCCGTCTCCTCTTCTGTCTCAAACCACCTTCCACACTTTTGACCTATCTCTTTCATAACTTTGGTAGACTAACATTTCAAAAAAAAAAAAACTTTGGCAGACTAAAGTTGTAAAGGAAGCCCTAAAACCCTAATCCAAAACCAATTGAACTTGGTATTAACAGGGTAAGCCCGAGACGGAGGAGATCACAATTCAAGCTTGAGTTTGCTGTCCTGTTTCTTCTGTTCTCCCATCATAATGTGTTTTGCAGCCCTCTTAGTTTGGAATTCAAACAGAAATTGAATCCCATTCACGTCGAACACCCGGAGATTGTGGATTCCTTTCCAAGTCTGGTGTGTCCACCTCCTAATGTCATTACAAGATTGAATTTCGTCACAATCTAGAAAGCTATCAAGTAAGCATCTTAGAAGGTCATCATCAACCGTGGATGAAGAAACTTCCAGTTCTTCCTTTCCTTGTAGCACTTCAGGCTCGTTCTGAGTCCATCTGTTTTTGTGAAGAGCCCCTTTAAAATTTCCTTCCCCTTAACGTATCTGGATTCACCTGTCTTTGGAGCATTTAAGACAACTTTATTCAATTTTTGACTCCAACCCAGATCACCCTTCATTGAAATTATTCCCGGGAAGAATAATCACTGATTTGGAGGAGTCCTTGACTGCGATAATTGAAATAAAACGACCATATTTATTGAATTTAAAGAGCAATAAAAGCTGATGGCTAGCTCTGCATCTCCAAGAGTTGAAACTTTTCCCCTGATCTCTGAAGCCTCTCTTAGCCTTTGGTTTAACCAAAGCAGAACTTAACATCCTCCTCCTAATGTATAGTCTAGAGCTATCCACCCATTCAAACCATGTCTCATTCGTTGATTTAGTCTCGTTAATATCATATGATTACCCCCTAATCTGAAATAAATACGATTATCCATGGTACAATGAAAGGAAGAAAGGAATGAAAGGGAAGATGTGTCTTCGGTGATCAAATACCATCATAGAGAGTTTTCAAAAGTCCGAAATGGACTCATAGAAGTCTTGACTCGTGAGTCGTGCCCGTGAGCATTTTTTTGAATCCTTAGGTCACTTTTTCCTCAATTTCCATATATAAGTTTGCTTTCTGAAGGAGTTCATCCTTGGAAAAGTTCTTTGTTCCTGTAAGCTATTGAAATGAGCAATTTGGTTTAGTAGCAAGCTTTCCTCCATTTAAAATTGCCATAGTTTGAGGACTCCATGCTTTCAATTTCCCTTTTGGCAATTTGAGTTTACAAGCTAGAACATAGTCAAAGTATTCCCTCAGTCTCGAATGGAGACCATTGGTTCTTAACTTTATCAGAAAAGCCAGGATCCCCAATTATCAAATTTGAAGTATGACTTTGTGTTTTCTCAACTGCTACATTGCAACCGTATAGAAGAATGATCTGACTAGACACTTGGTAAGATTGAATGCCTGATGTTTTTGAAATATTCATCCCAATCAACAGAGAAGAGAAGTTTGTCTATTCTTGATTGTTTAGGGTCCAATTCCATATCTTCAATAAATTCAGAGAAATTTGCCATAGCTCTTGTTGTGTGTTACTTTTCCTCCTTTCAGTAATGTTATCTTGTTGTGTTGAAGTTCCCATACACCCCATAAGGCCTTGAAAATAATCATTTGGTTGCTGCAATTTCCCACCATACTACTTGTCTCTCACCCTGCAGTTTGGACCTTACACCCCTGTAGGAAACCAAACAAAATTTTGTGATTGCAAAGGGAATTTGCATGTTAATGCGTAAGCATCACTATTACCCACTTCTCCATTCCAAATTTTGCTCTTTCACAATACCCAACTACCTCTTTTGTTGTCATTTGCCTCTAAACAATCATTTATGATGTGTCCCCATACCAAACTCTGCTTTCCAACTCCTTATCAAGGAGTTCAAGATTCTCCTTGCTTCGCTGTTATTCAAACCCCTATGTTCTATGAGATAATGTTTATCTTCATTGATAACCACTGTGAGATATCTTCCCCCTACTACTTCACCCTCGTCCCCAAATTTAACATCGAACTCATGCCAATTCTTCAATTCCTTTGCACCTTTCCACTTAGGAGTCTTGGTACTGGACATGTATAGCTCTTTGTTTTGATCCCTTCTTCCACCTATAGAAAAGGGATAATGCTTTCATCTCACAACCTTCAAGCTCCATCCTGTGTTGTTTGCTCAATTTCATGATGTTCTTGTGAACCCTTAAGGACACCGCCATTTTCGCCTTTAAAAGTTGGGTCTCCCATTGACTCAACATCTTCGAATTGCCAAAGCTCAGGCATGTCCTCATTCATTATCCGCTTCTCTGGACCATAGGGCATTCCGGAGATTTCTTCATAGACGTCTTGAGTGAACATTGTGGATACTCCCTCTTCTGGTTGTACCATCTGGATCAATTGAAGTGAGATGGTCCTTCGTTGGCAGGTGAAAGGAAATTGCAAGAGGTTTCGATATAGTGATGCGAAAGTTGGCCGAAGTAATAGTTCTATTTCCACTAGAAGCAGGTCAGGTCTGTACAAGTTGAGATCCACCCTCTTATCATTTAAAGTCTTAGTTGGAAGTAAATATGGGCCCATTTTAATTATTCTGTTTATTGGGTTGTGAAAAATCCTTCACTTGGGCCTTGATGCTGGACCATCTAAATTCCATCCCTCTAAGCTGAGCCTTAAGAGAAGACCCCACCAGCTAAGTCCTTCCCACATGGTACCTCAATGCTAATTTCAATTCTTTTGAATTAGCTATAGCTCTCGATGAGCGCACATGCCCCTTTTCATCATAGCTATAGCCCGTCTCATCTTCTCCGTCTTTATATGATCTAAGAATAGGGGGTTCTTCAGTTACTAATCCTTCTCCACATCTCCTCACTGTCATCGGCAATTCGATCCAGATAGGAAGATTGTATGGTAAACCCTCGTTTTCTACTTCAATTGAGTTTGGTATTTTGCCAACTAGCCCCATCACCCTTATCCTCCCCATCATAAGTGGTTCTTCTAGGTTGTCTCCTCTGTCTCCAGTCAACCTCCATAAAAATCACCCATCTCCCTGAAAACCTAGTGCGACCAAAGGTTCAAAGGGAGGCCAAGAAGCCTAAGCTTCCTTGGTTGGTCATTTACCGAGTTTGTGTGTATCAAACACGAGGAGTTGGTATTGATTTCCTTTGGTGCAGGAGTGCGTAGTACGACACTTCCTTGTCAACAAACCTTTTCATCTCAACTTCAAAATCCCTCCAGCCAGCATTGAATGTGATTTCTAGTAGAATGATCACAGATCTGCGCTACCCTTGTATTTTTCACTAAACTAATAAATCTGCCAAAATTATTAAGTTTATTAGAACAGTATAAGTTTGCCAGATGATCTTTGAAATTTCATTTTCTGCAAAGATTGCCATGCCTCTGAGGCCAAATGCATTGAATGACAACCATAATACAGAGTTGTCAAAGGCGCGCTTAAGCCCTAAAGCGAGGCTCAAAACATGTTGAGCGCTTTGCCTCGCTTAATATGTGCTTCGTTGTTGTCATCAAGGTTCAAAGACATTCTTTCCCTTGCCAATGAGGCATTTCTGAAGAAGTGACACTAAACAATTGATATTTCACATTATTGTAATTTTTTTCAGTTTCCTTGTTCGTATATCTGTCATTCATGCTTATAATTATTAGTCTTGGACTAAACATATATATTGTATATTTCTTCCTTTTGTGTCTTTTTTCATTAACACTCACGCTTTATTTGCGGTTTGCACTTGAAGTCCCAATAGACTTTAGAGCTTTTTTGCGCTTTTTGCTTTTGATCACATTGCCTCAACATGACTCTCTTCTTGATTAAATTCCTTCTACGCTCCAACCATTTGTTCCATGTTCGTTATTTTGAGTAACTCCTGATAATTTCGAATGACTTGTCACCGACCAAGCGAATCTATAAATGTAGTTTTGAGAATATCTATAAATGTGGTTTTCAAACTATCTTAATGAATGATTGAAGAAAAACTAATTTCCTCCAAAGGATTCTGACGTTTATATGCCTAGAAAAGAAGTCATTTGTGATTAAAAATAGTTAAGCGCTTATCCTCGATAGACGTGCCTGAGCGTTTCTTCCACTTCAACTATTAAGTCATATCATACCATCTTGTCTCTCCAGTTTGACTCCTTGTGAAGTATTTTGAAAAATAGAAATATCCTAACCTTAGTGTCTATAGTATGAGATTATCTGTGCATTACCCTTTGTGCCAAAGGTGAGAGATTTCTCCCCGATATGGCTTCTAGAGTCCGTTACCATAGTACTTAATAAAAAATTCCAGTATCCATATTTCTCCTCTCGGCGCAACCAATTGCAGAGAAGGGAAAAGATGAAATTATCTGTTTTGTTTGGATGTTTTTTCTTTGGGTCCAATTGCTTCGTGTCTCTATTTGCGTTTGTTTTTCTTTTGTCTGATAATTCTTTTGTCTATAACAGACAACTTAAACTATGGCTTTAAGTTAACAACAACAACCCAGTGTAATTCCACAATGGGGTCTGGGGAGGGTAGAATGTACGTAGACCTTACCTCTATCTCAAATGTAAAGAGGTTGTTTCCGATAGACCCTCGACTTTTAGAAAAGAAGTCCCAAAAAAGTAACAACAGTATTGGAGACAACATATAATCACAAAACAACAATTAGTAACAGTATAAAACTACACAACAACAATACACTAATCGAGATACAAGTAACAATAACTAATAACAGAAATAGAAGAACAAGGAACTATAAGAGCAATACTAGGCCTACTACTGAGAACGAAAAAGCAGTGGAACGAACTGCTACCTACTATCCTGTTACCCTAATCCGTGTGCTTCATACCTTCCTATCTAAGGTCCAGTCTTCCGTAAGCTGCAATTGTGCCATATCCTTTCTAATCATTTTCCCCACTACTTCTTTGGTTTACCTCTACCTCTCCTAAAATCATCCATAGCTAGCCTCTTATACCTCCGGACTGGGACACTCAGACACCTCCTCTTCACATGCTCGAATCACCTTAGTCTCGCCTCACGCATCTTTTCCTTTGCCACAACCACTCCCACCTTGGCTTGGATATCTTCATTTCTAATTCTCTATCTCTTAGTATGCCCACACATCCATCGTAACATCCTCATTTCTGTAACCTTCATCTTTTGCACATGGGAGTCCTTGACTGGCCAGCGCTCCGCCCCATACAATATAGTCGGTCTAACTATCACTCTGTAGAATTTGCCTTTAAGCTTTGTTGGCACCTTCTTATCACACAAGACTCTAGATGCAAGCCTCCATTTCATCCATCTTGCAGCAATACAGTGAGCAACCTCCTCGTCAATCTCTCCATTTTCGTGGATAGTAGACCCAAGGTACTTGAAACTTTCTCCCTTTTGGATGACTTGTGTATCCAACATCACTTCCACATCATCCTCATGCATCATGTCACTAAATTTGCACTTCAAATATTCTGTCTTGGTCTTGCTCAACCTAACCCGGCTCCAACGTTTGTCTCCAAACCTCCAATTTAGTGTTTACGCCACCGCGAATCTTGTCAATCAGAATTATGTTATCCGCAAATAACATACACCATGGCACCTCACCTTAATTCCGTCGCGTCAATGAATCCATCAGCAAGGCAAATAAACATAGGCTAAGTGCTGATCCCTGGTCCCCATCAAGATAGGGAAGTGCGCCAAGTCTCCTCCCACCGTCCTTACCCGAGGCTTGACTCCATCATTTATATCCTTGATCGCCGTAATTTACACCACCGGTACACCTCTAGTCTCCAAGCAACACCATAGAACCTCCTTTGGGACCTTGTTATAAGCCTTTTCTAGGTCGATAAACACCATGTATAGATCCTTCTTCCTCTTCCTATACTGCTCACCAAACTCCTTATGAGATGAATGACTTTTGTAGTCGAGCGCTCGACATGAATTCAAATTGATTTTTGGAAATTGCCATGCCTCTCCTCTCCCTGCTCTCCACCACCCTCTCCCAAACCTTCATATTGTGGCTTAGCAACTTGGTACCCCTATAATTATTGCAATTTTGAATGTCGCTCTTGTTTTTGTACAACAGAATCATTGTACTCGATCTCCATTCATCGGGCATCTTCACTGTCTTAAAAACGACATTGAACAGCTTGGTCGACCACTCTATACCTACACTGCCTCATCTTTTCCAAAATTTCACTGGAATCTCATTAGGCTCGGTCGTTCTATCCCTACGCATCCTAAGAATATCACCCTCAACTTAGAGCCCGTTTGGTTTTGCTGAAAAAAAGTGACTTTTAAATATAAGTGCTTAAAACACTTTTTAAGTGTTGAAACTTATTTTATAAATAAGTAGTTATGTGTTTGGATAAAAGTGCTGAAACTGAAAAAAAAATTATTGATGTGTTTGGTACATAAGTGCTGTTAAGCACTTATTTTGGGTCAAATGACTTAAATGCCCTTAAAGCTGTTAATAC
>JACEIK010000478.1:326508-344895 GCA_018107945.1 Datura stramonium | reverse complement strand
ATATATTTTAAAAATTATCACATGAACAAAAATATTTAGGTAAGAACACACGTGCCGTCAGGTGGATTTATTAGGGGTTTGAGACTCTCAAAATGTCAATTTTAGGGGTAACTAGAATTAGTCAAAGTTTGAATATGCACAGAATTAATATGTTGAGTTTAAGGAATTCTGAGGTAGTGCTACCTGTGTGGGGGTAAAATTAGAGTAGGGATACGTGACGCCCATGATAAGTCCAGCATAGCGTTGCGAGATAACGGAGGTACAGAACCTCAGGAGGCTTTCTTTGAGGTAACGATGGGGGAGAAGTCGTCTCGTTCAAGATAAGGATTGGAGAATTGTCACCCACAATGATGTGACATAAATGACGAACAGGAGACAAGAGTGCTAGTTGCTCAGATGCGCGAACAAGCTCGTATAGATTCGAGTCAGGCAGGGATATGAGTCGGCACTTTCCAACAGAATGGACACATGGGTCAAGAACATAGGGTGTAGCACTGTAGGGCTCCAAAGGTGTTTTCTTATTGGCCAAGGCCTAAACCAGGTAGTCTATAAATAGTCGACCCTTCTCACTTGAAAAGGAATTCCGTCTCTGTTTTCTATCAAGCAAATATACTATTTTCTTGGGCTCTAAGCATTTTTTTATACTGTCTTGAATCCAATAGCTATTTGAGTAGCTGATCTCGAGTCAGAGATAGGAATATCGAGCTAGCTCGTGGTCGCTTTGGATACACTTAGATTTGTTCTCTTTACTTTATTTAGCTTGTTTATGTTGTGCTTTGTTCTGTTTTCATCATCTATTAATAACCAAACTACTAGTAAATCGTACCTAAAACAAGGTTAAATCATAACCCGTATTTTTGACCCCTACAAATTCAACTGTATCAATTTTAGGATAAACAGTTTGGTGTCCACAGTGGGGCCAGAGCAACTATGTAGGTTTAATTTTTTTTCTTGCTGGCTTGGTTGCGTCTTATTTTGTAGGCATCAGGTTATGGCTAACACAAAAAATAGACAGGAGATACAAGATGGAAAGTAGTAAATCTCCGGACGCCAAGAGCTCACCATGATCGAATCAGCAAAAGAATCCACGGACGAACAAAGGATCAACGAGGGGGACTCGTACTGGGAGTTGCATCAGAAAAAGATGCAAAAGTGTAGTATGAGTACCAAAACATGGGATACTCAGTAGGCATCATAGGTCGATCGAGCTCAAAATATAATATATAATATAAAAGACATGAAAAGAACTATCTACCGAAAGCTAACCTGAAAATCGCAACAGATGAAGGATAACGTGAAAATAATAGTAATACAAAAATACAAATATATATACACACAAATATACAAGAATGATGCAGTGCAGTATGGGATGATGCAATGCAATATATAGCCAATGCAGAAAGCAACAAAACCTAGCAATGACCTTAGGTTATCCGGTATTTAACCTCGGATGTAGTAACAATGAAACCTGGCAAAGATCTCGGGCCACCCGACATCTCACCTAGGACGCAATAACAATGAAACCAGTAAAGACCTCGGCACCTAGCATCTCACCTCAGACGTAATAGAAAAATAAAGTGTAACTGGTCCGGTATCCTACCTTGGACCGAATTTACAGGTGGTACAAATTTTTTATAAAATCAAAAATCAGTAAAACAGTAGTAAACTCCCCTGGAACTTCAGTCAGTAAAAGATGAGACATTTTTAGTTTGAAATCCAAAAATCAGTTTTTTTCCTTCAATCATATTCCAATCCATGCGCATGTATATGTGGATGTATACGTGCTCACTCAAGTATATATAAGTGAGGTGCTTGAAAAATGAAATAAAATAAGTGAGGTGCTTGCTTGACTTATTTAAGCTAACAAGTGACAAGTAGGTGCATCACTTACTTAAGCTAAATGGACCTAGTAAGAGGGTCCATTAGATGTAGCACCTACATAAATTATTCGACCTAATGGTGGCCCAAATAAAACTTAAAGTTGGCCCAACATAAAGACAATAAATATGCCCAAAACAACCCAATAAGTTAAGGCCCAAAAGAGATAAGTCAGCCAAGTAGGTGCATCACCTAATTGGATTTTTGAGGTGCTTAACGGGACAAGCAGGTGCATCACCTACTTGATCAATTTGTGGTCTAAAATGAGCCTAAAAATAGCCAGAAAATTTAATCAAATTATGACCCAAATTGAGCACAAAGGCAACCACTAATCTTGATCATATTATGGCCCAAATGGCATCACCATATCCATTAATATTGACTAAGTTTGTGGCCCAAATAAGGACACCAAAGAAGCCTAAATATATGATCCAAGTTGGCCTAAATTTGTGGATCAAATTTGGTCGAAAGCAGGTCAAGTCATGGGGCACCCAAGGGACTCTTTAAAGGGATAAAGTTATCCAATTTTCCTTCGTTTACATTTAGCAAGAAAATAAAAAACTCATCAGCTCGCTCTTTTCTCTCCTTGAGCTTCAAACTGTAGCCCAAATAATCCTCTAGGGTTCTTAAAGTTCGTCAACATTTCTCCAAGTTTAAGGTAAGTAGAAATTGTTTAATTCTTGCCTAGTTCCTTTATAGTAGCTACAAATCATATTGTGGAAATTGAAAGAACATGGCTGAAACACCCCATATTCTTAGAGCGGTTTCATTGATAGGTTTCAAAGGTACGAGCCTAGTTTGGTGGCTATGTGTTGTATGTAAAAGGAAGGATGAGATACTAAGTACAGAACGAGTTATCGAGCTAGTGAATGAGGCAATCCAGAGTTCCGTGCAACGTGACTACCTCGGGGCTGTCTAGACAGCCCTATATAAGGATGTGCTTGGTCAGTTCATTATGTCACAATTCATTTTCTAAACACTTGAGGTGGTGGAAAATCTTCCAAAAGTCATCTCTCTCTATTTCTAAGTGATTTTAAAGATAGAATCATGAATCAAACTTGAATTGCATATCAAGAAATTGAATTCTTTACTAGTTCATGTGGTAGCGGTATCTTTGTACTTTCCACCATGAATAGGTTGGTAAGCTCCTTCTACTCTTTATTCTTAGTTATCTAGCTTGATTATAGTTTTTTAAATATAGTAGGTTGTTGTTTCAGAAATTCTATTGTCGAATTTATAAGAATCTCGTTGAATAAGCTCCATTTGTCTTGTTTCCTTGTTGAACTTTATTGGATGCATTCGAAAGTAGCTTGGACTACTCTTAGGAAGCACTTTCATGGTGTGGATAGCTCAGTATTCCACTTATCTTGAGTTTGTAGATTCGAGGTATGTTAAGGCTTTTGTGATGAATTTTTTTTTAATCCAACTCTTGTTATGTTGTGTGAATTTACTGCATTATTAACTACATATTTGGGTTGAATATATGTTTTGATTAGGTATGATGGGAGGCATGTGTTTCCCTCATCGATTGTGGCTATGAGCTCCAGTGTAGTTGCGAGCAATTGAGAAGCTAGAAGTGGTATTCGTGGGGTAAGCTCATTGGTAGTAGTTATGCATTAAACTTGTCGTTAATAGTTTCTATCCTTGGGCTTGGTTGTTGATAGGTTGTGTGGTTGGTATATGTATTCGGTGGATTAGTAGGGGTTTGGAGTCGGTAGTGCGACGGCCTTGTTGCTTGACTTGTGCCAGTAAGTAGTAATCACCTTGTTGACGAGTTATGTTGTTTGTTGGAGTTGGTAATATTGTTAACTAGTCTTGTAGTTACAAGTGTCGATATGTGATTGATGGCTTGGTGGAGACTAGGATCGATGGTTTCAATGATTCTTTACTATAGTTAAGATGACAATCATGTTGGCCTTGTTAATAGGAATTATGATGGTCATGGTGACATTAGAGGTGGCTTGGTTGTGGATCTTGGTTTGGATGATGTCGAATATGTCTATATGTTAGTTTAAAGGTAGCTAGTTATGGGCTGTTTGGACTTGTTATTAGTGTTTAATTGTTGTTTCCCATTTGTGTGTCTTGTGTAGTGTCTTGAGGCTTGCCGATCACCCAAAGCATGAGAGTTGTTTTGGATGGGGGTTAAGCCTAGGGTTGAGGTTATATGAACTAATAACCATCACTCGAGAGTTATTCCGACATGGTTGAGACTTGTGGATATGTATTGTTAACCAGCGCTTGAGAGTTGTTCCGGTATGGTTAGACTTGTAATTCTGAATAACCTGTGATTTGAAAGCTGTTCTAGCCAAGCTTTGTTTCTGAATAGATATAGATATTATATTATGTTGTGTGTTTCTTTTTTGACTTTTGGATAGCTATAGAGGCTAGGTGCAACTTGATGGTGGCTGTGATTTTGGAGGGTCTAAAGTTGGGTTAGGTAAGACGGTTAGATGAATCTTATATGGTACAGGTGGTGATAGGTAAGTTGTATCGTCTAGGTGCCAACTGATTGTTCTGTTTGTCTCATTTGATCTCTTTGATATGTTTTTGTTGATGTATTTTGAATCTCTTGTTGTTATCCTATACATTTGTTGATTTGCAATCTATATCTTATTGTTGTTTTTGTCTTACATACTCGGTACATCTCCATACTGGCGCCCTAGTCGAGATGCTACATTCATGCCTGTATGTGTTGATCACCAGGTAGATTGAGTTCTTGTTTGCTGAGTGGAGTTCAAGCCGAGTCGGTAAGCTCCAAGTCTTTTGGAGTTGCTAGTGTTTGTTTTTATGGGTAGTTTGAGGCGCTATTGATCACGCCCAAATTACACCTTGCAATGAAGTATAAAGAGATTGTTGTCAAATATAGTAACCCAACTAGGTTGGGGTCGATCCCATAGGGAATAAGTGAGAAATAATATGTCAATAGTGAGTAAATCAATCGCCAATCAATATTTCAAAAGGGGGTTTGCAATAAAAGAAGAATTAATTTAAACTAAGATTTTATTTGTACCAAATATATGAGAAGAAACTAGGACTGTGTTCCCCATGATTTCATAATGTAGTAGGCTTGTTTCATTAGTGATAGATCCTGATGAATTTCATGCAAGACTGACAATTATGTTCATCTAACGTCTCTCAACCTACATAGATGAATTTTACTCTAAATCCTCTTGACTTTAGGTATTCATATTTTTTCCTCGTCACATGTCTTGACTGACTATCCTCGGTTAGAGCTCAAGTCAATTAAATGAGGGTTGGTAGCTTCAAATTTTTATTGTTATTTCCTAACTCAACCTCTTTGGTCAAGCAAGTTGATGATACAGAAACATTTCAACATTTGCAACCGCTAAAACTATTAAAATGAAGAGAATAACAATACACTCAATTTCACCATTCAAGAATCACTATTTAAGTTTGCCTACTTCTGTTAATCCATTTTTGATATCGCCCAAACGCACGTGGTCGTCAAGTAATATAGGACTGGAAGTCCCGATTACCGATCCCTCAGAGACTTGTTAGATCAATCATTTTGAGGTTTATTTTTTACTTCACTATTCTAACAAAACAAATAAAATTGGGGAATTGGTTGGAGAATTAAAAAGTTGAAATGTAAAATTAACTAAATACTAAGATTGTTGCAAACTTTTTTGTACTTCAAATGATGATAAAAATCTAGGGAATTGATACTTTCATATCAGGTTAAGTTCTCAAGACGTGATTATGTTAGATTGATTCTTCCTAAGGTTGCTAGTTGTAAGTTACTATCCCATTTCTTGCCACTCTCCTGAGCATCCAAGAACTATCTCATGAACTCTAATGCCTATATCCCTATGGTCGCAGGAGAAATATGAAACAACGGTTATGGTTACCTATATTTTAACTAAACAGGGTTGAAGGGTATATCCCTATCCTCAACAACAACTTCTAACCTCCAACCAATGGGCTAAAGGGTCTTCGAATTCCTATTTTAGATTTACTTTTAACCCTTTCGGTTCCCTTTCTCGAGTTCAACCAAAAGACAAAGATTTACTCACAAGGTGACCAGTCTAGTGAATAAGCAATTAAAACAAGTAATTATAAACAACCTTTATTAAGAATCAAAATTAGCAATCAACAGTCTTTTAAACTTCAACCATCAACTATAGACAAAATCCTAGAATGGGCGTTTAGCCACTTATAGACAAGAAAAAAAACAAAGATAATATCTCATTCTCAGTAAAACAAGAATAAAAGAAGAAACTTAAGTAGAACTTGTCTCTCCTCTAAAAGCTACGCTTACAACCTTCAAAATAATGAAAGATATGATGAATGATATGTTAAAACCACCCTAGATGTTATAGATATAGATGAGCCTTGAAATGACGCTTTTTCCCTCAAGTGATTGAATTAAAAATAAGAAAAATCCTGTTCAGGAGGGTCTGGCGCGTCGCCCCCATGTATAGCACCACAGAGTTAGTCAAATTTCTCTAAAGAATGGCTCCGAGTGCCCCACTCTCACCATATCACCAAGGAGTTAGCCAAATTTCTGCACTTCTAAATACCTATGGCGCCACACTCTCACCATAGCACTAGAGTTTTGGTCAAATTCGTGAGCTTCAAGATCCTTCTGGCGCCCCCACTCTCACCATAGCACCGAAATGTTAGAAAAATTTTCTATGTCTGGAATGCTTTTGGGGATCCACGCCATCCATCTCGCCAAGGTGTTAGTCGAATTCACATCTCTGAAGTTAAGGTACCTGGCACCCCACACCATCCTTAACACCAAATTTGGTGCATTTTTCTCTTAAACACAAGTGTTGGGTGCGTAACGCCAGCCATAGCCTCAGACCGACTTTTGCAAACTCTTCTTTTTCACACCTTGAGTTATTTTTGGGTCCTTTTTTCATGGTTTCCTGCTCAAAACATCTAAAAATATTCATTAGCTAACAAGACACATAAATTCATGAAATCATACATTTCGTAAGGATTATGAACTCCAAACATGGCAAAATATGGGTAAAAACATGGAAAATGGGCATAAGAATATGCCCAACATCACCACCCCACACTTAAACCATCGTTTGTCCTCGAGCAATCCTTAACTCCATGCACAAACTCATATTTTCTCATCAATTATCACCTCAATCAATTCACACTCAAACAACTAGTAGAGAGCATACGATTAAGCGGTTCATCAACTCAAGCAATTCACAATAAGCACATGCAGAGTTATTCACATTCAAGACTACACAACTTCTATAACTGACTCATTCTTTCAAAACATGGTCAACATGATTAAATACGAAACGTGCAACATATAGTACACCAACTTAGAATCTTATGCCCCTCACTTTTAGTGATGTTCCTCTCTCAAGTTATCGAATGCAAAACATAGAACATAATAAGTAAGACACACTCACACTCAGAAAAGATGTATTATACATATGCAACATACCATAAGCTTTTCCTTCATGTACACTTAGACTATGTAGCTATTTCAAGATATTAAGATCATAAGGACTTTTCTTGGTTGTAAAGTCGGCTAGGGGATAGGTATGAATGATTTTTCTTTTATAGTGACAACCAATCCTAAGCACTTTTAATACATTTTTCATCTTTCAAGTCCACCACTTTTTCCTTTGTTGTTCACCTTTCACTTTACTCACCCTTTTTCTTTTCTTTTCATGCCCCTTTTTTCACTACTTGACTAATAGTTTTTGCTCATAGAATCACTAAGAACATTCACTCTTAAAACTCTTTCTTTCATTTTCCTAGCAGCAAGCAAACAACACATTTGTGGGTACCCCTTCCTCCTACTTTCTCTTCTTACTTTCCGCACTATTTATTTCTTTCTTTCCCTTATCATTCATGCATTGACGAACCTTCTCTTTCAAGTCTCAAAGTGCCTAAGAGTAATTTGGATCAACAACTCTGGAGGTCACACAACAAAAGAGAATAAGCTACTATTAAGAAAAGAATAAGGCTTATGTCTCAAGGGGGTTAACTAGGAAAATTTTTTAGGAAGGTAAAACAAACATGGAAAAATATGGCTTTTTCAAAGAAATGCCTTAATCATCTCTTAACTCTCTACACAACTAGCCATCCAACATACACTAAGGCAAGTTCTAGATGCACAATATGTACAAAAATCTCACTTCACATGGCATTAAGACTCTGGTCGATTTCCTATAGCTACACATTCATACAATCATATTCAATGATATTTTTCATTATTAAGCCCTATTAGTGTCTTGAGACAAATTAAAGAACTTTCTGTGTCTCTCATGGAATTCTTACTTTAGATGGCCACTTTGTTGTCTCTAGCTTAGCGTCTAAGTGGAATGTCAAAGAGTACACAAATGATTAATGTTTGACTCAATCCTAAAAAAATAAAAACGTGACTAACTTCCCTTAAGACTGTCGTCATCTATCCATCATAGGAAAGGGTCACTGTATCTAAGACGACAAAAAATAAAAAGAATTGACACTAAAATAAAAAATTCACCCGATTCAAAGGTCTCCCCTATGGAAAAGAACCGAGGCCATAAGAAAAATCAAAGGTTAGGTGAGACATGCCATTTTCAAAAAATTTCAAATAAAAACATGATGGCATACTCACCCTTAAACTCAAAATTTCAGAAGATATCCCCTCATGCCACACTTAAAGTCATGCTCTGTCCTCAGAGCATCTATAAAATAAAAATCATACAAGGGTGAGAAATACTCCCCGAGGCCCTCTAGGGCCTAGCTAGCAGCATGTCTCTTGGATTTTCGGGTCGTACAATGCCACACTTAAGCTCAAGATGTGCTCTGTAGCTTTAACTTCGGTACTCATACTTCCCCTTCTCTGCATAAAAAACAAAAACAAAAATAGAAATGACACTATAAAAAAATTAATAATAAAAACTACATCATTACAAATTGGGTTGCCTCCCAACAAGCGCCTGATTTAATGTCGCGACATGACGCCATCAAGTTTCACCACTTTTTCTTCCATTTTGAGCTTACAAATTTCACCCCTAGTTTCTTCTAATTTTCTATTATGCTCAAGGGGCGGTGGTATAAACATGAAGGGACCAAGTAATAGATATTGTATCTTGTACTTATTGGCCCTTAAGTAAGGGATGTTGTTATGTATCTTTGACATAATAACTTTTAAAATATAGGGGCATTGTTCCTCATCTACACATCTCTCCATAGTCTTGGAAGGCTCTATTTCTAGGTTGCCAACCAAACACAATTTCAAAAAGTGTTTAGAATGAGTACCAATACGCCCTATCTCCAAGATTGTATTATTCTTGAAATCCTCACTTTTATCCACCTTCTCAACATCAACATCATCCAAAACAAAATAATTTAATGGTTGGGATTCTTCTTCCTTTTCCTGCATTGGCTAGTATCCACAACACTTTGTAGTTGGGCCTCAGATGCCTCAACTTTTTCATTTAAAAGACCCTGCAGGTCATGATACTTGATCCAAATTGGCCTATCTCTTGTTTGAACTCTATTCTCCCTTCCACTTAAGGTTCCTCTTGAGTATTTTCTAAGATCGTGACTTGCAAATCATTACAAGTTGTAGCCTCAACCATCATCTTTGTGAACTTGGCACTCATCCTTTTTAAGTCTCCTCTCTATTCAGTAAGCTGCTCCCTCATTAATTCTACATGCTCCAAGATCAATATTTCCATATCGCTCATCTGAGAATGGTGTTCCTCCTCTTCATTATTCTTGTAAGCATAAAAAACAACTGGAGGATCATATTAGGGACTTGGGGAAGGGGAATAAGAATTTGGGAAGCTACTCCAATGACCATCCATCCATACCACCACATACACCACAAGTATGACAGTGTTACCACAAGTGGGGTCCTCCACAATTCCAACATGAATCACCGAAATATGAATACCCATCATCAGACCTATATATACCCCAAGATGTCATGTTAAGAAGAATGGTAGAATACTAAATAAAAGAAAAATAAAAATCTATACAATATATACATAATAGAGGAATAAAAATCCTAACCTACAAACGATTAATCAATCTTCAAGTCCCTGCAACAGTGCCAAAAACTTGGTGTCACCCAAGCGCATGTGGTCGTCAAGTAATATAGGACTGGAAGTCCCAATTATCGATCCCTCAGAGACTTGTCGAATCAATCATTTTAAGGTTGATTCTTACTTAGCTATTTTAACAGAACAAATAGAACTGGGGAATTGGTTTGGAGAATTAAACTACAAAAACTTATGTAAAATTAACGAAAGACTAAGATAGTCGCAAACTTGTTTGTACTTCAAATGATAATGAAAATCTAGGAAATTGGTACTTCCGTATCAAGTTGAGTTCTCAAGACGTGATTACGCTAGATTGATTCCTCCTAAGGTTGCTAGTTGCAAGTTACTATCCCATTTCTTTCAACTCTCCCGAGCATCTAAGAACTATCTCATGAACTCTATCGCCTATATCCCTATGGTCGCAGGAGAAACATGAAATGATGGTTACGCCTACCTGTATTTCAACTAAATAGGGTTGAAGGGTATATTCCTATCCCCAACAAAAACTTCTAACCTCCAACGAATGGGCCAAAGGATCTTTGAATTCCTGTTTTAGATTTACTTTTAACCCTTTCGGTTCCCTTTCTCGAGTTCAACCAGAAGCCAAAAGATTTACTCACAAGGTGATTTGTGTAGTGAATAAGCAATTAAAACAAGTAAATATAAATAACCTTTATTAAGAATCAAAGCTAGCAATCATCAGTCTTTCAAACTTCAACCATCAACTATGGCCAAAACCCTAGAATGGGCGTTTAGCCACTAATAGACAAGAGGAAAAACAAATATAACCTCATCATTCTCAGTAAAAAAAGAAATAAAAAAAAAGAAACCTAAGTAGAACTCGTCTATCCTCTAAAAACTGCATTTACAACCTTCAAAATAATGAATGATATGATCATCGATATGATGAATGATATGCTAAAAACTCCATAGATGTTATATATATATATATAAGTGAGCTTTCAAATGAAGCTTTTTCCCTCAAGTAATTGACTTAAAAATCAGCAAAATCCCATCCATGAGGGTCTGGCGCACTGGCCCATGTGTAGACCATAGAGTTAGCTAAATTTCCTCTGAAGAATGGCTCTAAGTGCCCCACTCTCACCATAGCACCAAGGAGTTAGCCCAATTTCTGCACTTTTAAGCACCTCTGGCGCCTACTATCACCATAGCACCAGAGTATTAGTAAAATTATGAGCTTCAAGACTCTTCTGGTGCCCCACTCTTACCATAGCACTAAAATGTTAGGAAAATTTCATAAGTCTTGAATGCTTTCGGAGCTACACGCCATCCATCTCGCCAAGGTGTTAGTAATTCTTTTCTCCGAAGCTAAGATACCAGGTGCCCCACGCCATCTATAGCACTAACTTTGGTGCATTTTTCTCTGAAACACAAGTGTTGGGCGCACCATGCTAGCCATAGCCTAGGCCGACTTTTGCAAACTCTTCTTCACACCATGAGTTATTTTTGGGTCCTTTTTCCTTGGATTCGAGCTCAAAACATCTAGAAACATTCATTAGTTAATAAGACACATGAAAACATGAATTCATACATTTCGCAAGGATTATGAACTCAAAACATGGGTAAAAACATGGCAAATGGACGTAAGAATATGCCTAATATCATGATTCCCACAAACTTGGGTAAAGAATTTAGCTGCTCATGTTTGAAGAAATAATAACACAATATATATAAGAAGTCATGATGATCACTTACAATAAGATGAAATTGTTTGACAAATCTTGTAAGGATAACTAGAATCACAAGAACTTGATGTTTCTCTCAATAATGGTATGGAATAATATGTCCCACACTTACAATAAACCTCAAACTATGCATGTATTATGAGTTAATTAGCGTTAATCGCTCGTGAATGTGCCCCGCAAATTCTACAGTAAGGTGCCACCGCCCCTAATGAAGATGTCCTAGTATTTGGTTTGAAAGAATCTTGGTCGAATAACCCAGGTCCATGTTGCGGACTCCAAAGCAGAGTTTGAGTTTCGTGTCACGGAACCTGTAGAGTAGTTCTAGCTCCACTTTTCGAACCCCCTTTCTTCACTAAAATTAGTCCCTTTTAAGGCCCAAGTCTTCAACACATGTTGAGCCAAATCTTAGCACTTTCAATCTGCAAACATCTAATAATGTGTTTTAGCTTCTTTTTCACAAATATAATATAAAACCAAAGCAATTACACAATATTCATTCTCAAAACATAGCTAAGTATGGGAAAAATATGGTAAATAAGTTCATAATACTCTAAACATCACCATCCCACTCTTAAACTATTGTTCGTCCTCAAATAGTCTACTACTCCCCACTATAGCTTCACACACAAAATTCACCTCACAAACAGGTCTTTTTAACATAGGCCCATTAGATAATTCAATAATGCTCCAATAGTCCACTCAATATGCATATAAAATCAACATTCAAAGGTCATATGTCGAATTTACTTAGTTTCCAGAACTAACTCAACAAGATATATTTGGGCCAACATGAACATGGGTAATCTAGTAATCGAAGGTGCACCAAAATCTTACCATTATGTACACCTCACTATTTAGAGAAATGCCCTTTCACTTACATGATCCATAACATAGTTAACTTGGGAATAGATAAAACAATGTCACTCACTCTCTCAAAGAACCTCACATGCATGCAATAGACATACCATAGGCTTTCTCTTAGTGTAAATACTCCACCAATATAAAGCATAGAATCTAGGATTAATTTGGACTTAAGATGGTTGTAATGTAGGCTAAGAGACTGTCACGATCCGAGATTAGACCCAGATCATAGACACGGGACAAGGAACCCTGAAAGGCTCAAAGTCGACCCATGGCATGTTCATAGCATAAACTTAATATAAAAGATGGCCAACAACATGGATACGCGGAAGCTGATAATGAAAATCTAATATAACCCATAATAGAAATCTTAACAACACTTAAATGCAATGCCGAATCTGTCTAAACAAGTCTGAAAGCCTTCTATTAACTAATGAGCTGCTGGGACCAGCCCCCAGCTAACTCCTAAATTTTTGAAAACTAAAACATAATAAAAGTAAGAACATAAATCACGTCCTCAGAAAATGAGGACTCACTGCTAGAATCTGAGAGGAGGAGAAACGTATCTAGCCACGCGGCTGAACCTGAAGACCTGAATCTATATCATGAAATGATAAAGCACAAGAGGTGTGCAGTTAGTACTTGGAATTTACCGAGTATGTAGGAAGCGTAAATAACTAACTCATAATATATATAAGAAGGAAATAATGTAAAACATAATAATAGAAATGTAATTGAATTGAGATACGACAACCTTATATGAGATTCACATTTTCATATCATCATAAGCACATTATACGGACATGCATTATTATAGATCAATTGATGCACAAAAACAGTAATAAAAAAATGATACAGAGATGCAATGCCGTGACTGATATCATGAAGGTCCTTGACTGTCTAAGGGGGAGCCCTTGACTGTCGAAGGGAGAGAAAGCTCTGATATAGAGAGTCACTGGTGGACTAGAGAAGACATACTCCATTAATGACTAAGAGAAGACATACTTCACTAACGACTAAGAGAAGACATACTCCACTAACGACTAAGAGAAGACATACTCCACTAACGACTAAGCTAGTCTAATTTACTACAGCTAATCAGAGACAAGAACATTCACCACTTTCATCATGCAATACTCATCTTTAACAGAATTAGAATTATCTTAAAATAGTCACATGCTCAACAAGTTGACATATTAGTCATAGGCCATAACACCATGATTTACATCATCACAGAGCCACTTTCCTCATTAGCTTTAACACCCCAGACGAGCATGCTATAAATTCGTACTAGCATTATTCTATCATGGCATTTCAATTCCGAACTCACCTCATTCAAAAGGTAATATAAGATCATACATGGTTTATAAAATTCAACTGATACTCTATCGAGATTCATGACTTCATTTATTTAGGTCTACAAACATTCCACACACTAGTCATAATCTCTCCTTTTATGAACTCTTTAGCCACGGGGGTTTTAGATTCTAAGATATTATAAAACAATTTTAGTGGGGAAAACAATATAGAATCTGCCCAAGCTTCATCGTTCAACAATATAGATGCAATCTAGTCATGCCCAATCGATTCGATAAAAAACATGGCGATAATAACATAATTTACTTCCAATTACTCAAGCCCACAACTCCTACTCAACCCAACATGGTCATCAATATCATAATCAAGTCATCAAGGTTAATCATACAATATTTCCACCCTTCCATCATGATCATGAATTTCTACGATAATCAAGGGAGAAATAAACAATTCTCATTGAATACTCAAATCAATTTAGGAAGAACATACTACACACATATATACTCAACCCATGTTTCATAATTCAAGATAACCTATCAACAAGTAATCCAATTAAATTCATAATGGCGGTAGGTATTAACATCTAAGAGAAATAAAGAAGAATTTACCCTTTTTGCAAACCCTATATCATGCCTTTTCTAGATTTATCGAATTCGGGTATCTAACAAAAATATTTTTGCGACACAAGGATGGAAGAGTATCCTTGTTGAAAGACCTGCATACCCGGTAGATGAAAATATCACTCGAAAATCTTCCTTGAAGCTTGAAAAACACCTTAATGAAACCCTAGAATTTTTGAGAAGAGAGGAGGAAGAAGGAGAGTTGAGAGAATGAGGCTTTAGTCATGAAAAACCCTTAAAACGTGCAAGGTAGAACCCAAAACAACGCAGTTTAGGAGTTAAAAACATAAGATTTAACAAAAATGCCCCTGAAGGAAGCTTAAAAATATGGTCGAACTGGAACCCACGACCCTCACCACGAGTCGTTGGTCCTTACCACGACTCGTGGTGACATTCCGTTGTTCAAACTTCCGAAGTTCCCAAATCTCAGTTTCGATCCCACAACTCAACAGGACGAGTCGTCCCTGATCGCAACGGGTCGTTCCTTTAGTCGTTGTATCCTCCTGCCACTTTGGTCCTCACCTTACAACAAGCCTCACCATGACTCATTGCACCCTCCAACGAGTCGTGCTTACCTTTCGTTAGACCTACTGGAAAATTCACTACTCAACCCACGACTGATGACAACGGTCCTTCATAGCTCATGATGGGTCGTGGGGTGACCCGTTGCATCCCTAATTACTGAAGTCCTCCTCGCACCACGACTGTAAAAGACGGCTCGTTGTTTCTAACAATGAGTCGTTACATCGATCTTGGCTTACACTGCCACCTGGGCTCCTCAAACCACGACTCTAAATAACGGCTCTTGGTCTCCAACCATGAGTTGTTACACCCCTCGTCCTGCAACTTTTCCCCAGTTTTCAGCAATCTTAAATTTCTAACCCCCGGGTCTACTCTTAGGCACTTCCGGGGTATTACAATATATCTCCCTTGGGAGCATTTGTCCTCGAATGTTGGATGAACATACTGAAAATATAGAGACAAAGCCGATATCCAAATATCAATCAATCACAGCTAAGCACCAACGGAGTATCTGACTCCGGACCAACCCTATACACCAAATCTGAAGATTCACATGTAACATGCTTACCATGACTCAAGGGAGGCCGAAGAACTTGAAACTAGCATAGAACTAGACAAAACACCGAAAGAAAATCCTTTCCCCCTTTTTATCTGGCATAGAACTGACACGGACTAAACCTTCATTCTCAAATCGCCTTCCGATACTAAGCCAGGATTCACAATATCTAATCTAACCGAGAGTAAGGATTTCATAAGCATGAGTCATCCCCGACATCTAGGATTGAGCACATACATGAGATAATCTGATTCTACTGAGTTAACAAACAACTTCCAAAGACTGAGTTCAATTCGAACACATAAGAAAACAATGGATTAACACACATAACTGATTCATAACATGAACATAAGCAATAAGGACTCATAGGGAAAGACTGGCATCACTGACTAAAACGGTTACCTCTAAAACTTGGGAATCTACACATAGGGATATACATAACTTAACTCTAACCGAGATACAAAAGAGGTTATTTGAACTTAGTAGAGATTGACATACTGCAACTGCTAAGGCTGAAATCCCTTTATGAGCATTCTCAAGGTCCGACTTACTTCACATACTCACTATCTCCCCCTTGGCTTAAAACCATCATTCTAAGGCTCCCGAATCTTTCTTCAAGTCAGGCTAAATTACTAATTCTTAACTCCTTTTTCACTTCTAACCTTCACCACAAGCCCTATACTAACAGCTACTCACATTACACATCAACAATCTCTTTTCACAATCACAACAGAGCTTCTTATTCAGTACTAAGGTTGGCAACATATAAGGGGACAACACAAGATTCACAACATACCTATGGCCTCTACTGGCGCCTTGCCCTTATCCTGATGGGCTGCTACTGCATAAGAGTGGTTTTGACGATGTCCTCCTCCTAGATTAGAGGATGCACCCTACTGAAATGAGCGGGATATCGGAGTTGCTGAAGAGGTGGCCGAGAATCTACTCTCTCCTTGCTTAGCCACTGCGCAATCTCGGTGCTTATGACCTACCTTGCCGCACCAAAACCAAACATCCGAACCGCCATGCATACTTCAAGTGGTGATTTCCACAACTCACACACAATGGGTACGTAATCTCCCTTACTTTGGGCTTATACAGAGTACTGGCTGCCGAAGGTGCTGGGGATGCTGAGCTCTGATAGTGGTGTGAGTGATAGCCGGTACCCGCCCTCTGATGGAGAACTCTAAGTCTCCAATCCTGGGCCTCTTGGCCCCTCTCTCTTTTTCTTTCACCTGTTCTGCTTCCATCTGTTGAGAAAATATTACCAAGCATGGGAAGTCTATGTACCGGTGCAACATGGCAGTCCTGCATTCTTTGACCAAGGAGTATGACACTCCATTCACAATTCTGCTTACTCAGGCCAACTGGTCGGCTACCATTTCTGGTGCATACTTAGATAGCCGAGTGAACTCCAATGCATACTCCTGGAAAGTCATGTCATTTTGTTTCAAGTTAATGAACTCTGCCGCCTTTGCCTCCCTCAATTCCCTAGGGAAATACTTGTCCAAGAACGCGGCCATAAATTCATCCCAACCTATGAGGCTCGCTTCAATTCCCCGACTGTCTCTCCACTGACAATACCAGATGTAAGAAACTCCCTTTAACTGGTAGGAGGCTAGTCCATGCTTTCATTCCCCGTCACTTCCATGATATGAGTAATCTTCTGTATCTCCTCCAGAAACTCATATGGGTCCTCATCCACCTTTGACCCCAAGAAATCGGGTGGGTTCATCCGAAGAAAATCTTTTATCTTTGCTGCCGCTTCATTTCCATTTTGAGGAGCTCGGGCCACCGCCTTCTGGTTAATCTGAGTGGTCAGGGCCTGCGCCAACATTTGAAAGGCTGCTCGAAACTCAATATGAGTAACATGATCATTCATTGGGTCTGCCTGGGCTGGTGGTACCTTCTGGAGACCGTTGCCACTTCTTCTTCCATTCGCTCATCTGGGAGGTATTATCTACAAGCGCGTAAAGCACGAGTTAGGGGAGGAACTGTTTAGAGCTTCATACTCTATGCACGACAAGGATCATGAAGAAAAAGGGACATTCCTAAAATGTCTCTTAGCCTCTTCATCATAAGTGTGGCGGGCTTTAGACCAATGAAGAAGACTCTACATAACGCGGCTTGAAAACACCCTAGGACACTCTAAACCTTGGCTCTGATACCAAGTTTGTCACGACCTGAGATTAGACCCGGATTGTAGACACGGGACAAAGAGCCTCGAAAGGCTCCAAGTTGATCCATGACATATTCATAGCATACACTTAATATAAAAGATGGCTAACAATGATCTCGGGCAAAATAGCATGCCCGAGTGACGCTTTATAACTTAAATTAGTCTTGTTTATCTAAGTTATTTTATACATTTTCATGTAATTTTATATANTTTTGAGGAACTAATTTATAAGTTGGTGAAGGAAAGGAATAGAGTCGGAAGCAACGGGCGAAAGTCGGCAAGGAGTAGGCCATGGCAAGGCTGGCCGCGCTAGGCAGCGTGCCACGCTGTGCGTATGCCGCGCCCAGCGTCGTGCCACGCCTATGCCAAGAAAGTGAGCAGACTCGGCAGGCAGGCAGTGCACCAGTATGCCAGCAACGTGCCACGGCACGCCATCACCGCGCCAGAGGAGTGCCATCGCGCTGCCCAAGCAGCGTGACACGCTGCCAACGCGGCAAGGTGCTGCCAAGGGTCGATTTTTGGGTGATTTCCAGAGAGCCTTCGCGTTACCTCCGTGTCACGAAGGCAGTTCTCCGAGATACACTCCGTAACACGGAGCCGTTCCATGACGGGCTGAATTATGCACGTTTTCCATTTACTATAAATAGGTCCCTTAGCTCCTAATTCCACTTGGTCACGATTTTATTCTGGAAAACTACCTAGGAGTGAAGGGAGA
>JACEIK010000478.1:285751-300087 GCA_018107945.1 Datura stramonium | reverse complement strand
TAAGTCCAGTCCCTGTGGGATCGATACTTGGCTTACTTGAGCCATTTTACTACTTGTTCGACCACGTGCACTTGCGTGTAGTCATCAGACCGACGAACACAGAGCTTTAGCTTCGCTTAGTGGACCCCCTTTTTCTACTGCAATTTGTCCCTTTTAAGTCTTGGGTCTTCAACACATGATTTTTATTGCCAAATGAGCCAAATTTTTGAACTTTTCAAACCTGCAAATATCTGATCATGTTTGTTAGATTCTTGTTCACAAACATCACAATAAACCAAAGCAATCACTCAATATTATTCTCATAATATAGCTAAGTATGGGTAAAATATTGCAAACAAGTGCAAAAATGTGTCTAACATCACCTATCCCGGTCCGTTGATTATTATTGTATTCATAGAGGCTCGTACACGTTCCTATGGTGGTAGTATTGTTGTTGTAGGCCTAGAAGGCCCTGTTTTACAGGTTGTATTTTATTTTATTTCCTTATCGACTTGTTGTATCTCCATTTTGGTTGGTCTGTGAGCAGCTTCCATTTTATTATTGTGTGCTCCAATCTTATAGATATTATGATGTCAAACCTTTTCAGTTTTGACCTGGTGCAACGAGTCTTGTGGTGGGTGTGCTCGATCAAGTGCGGCATAGGATGTCAGTCACGCCCCCCAGGTTTGGGGGGTAGCAATGGATGTTCACTTCAACTACATATTTTTCTCAAAATTACTTATTTATTAAGGGGTTTTCTCTTCTTATTTTTGTGTGTATGCCGAGGGTGTTTAACCTCTTACAAACTATAAGAAAAAGGAAATAAAAGATCCCACCACGTAAGGTAAGAGCTACTTCCATCTTCGCCCCTTTTTAGTGGAAGTTTGGGTGAAGAATTCATGTTGTTTTGTTGTTAAGGATTCATAGGATGGAGATTGAAAGCCATGAGTTCAATATGTTTCTATTATGTAGGGGCTATTTGGATTATTTCTTGTAATTGGGGCAGTGAGATTGATTTGTGTGTTTGTGGTGTTGGAATGAGGAAGAAAGGTGTAGCGATATACCATTTAATTAATATCGATATATACATTCTGATTGAAACCTATTTAGCTACTATTTGGTGTGTTCTTGGAGATAGGGTAGTGTCTATATATATTTATAAGAATGTTGTGATACACCATTTAAATAATGTCAATACGCATATTCTGCTCCATTTATGTGTAGCTATTGTTTTGTGTAACACCCCAAAAGTTCCTTAGACCAAACCCAGACTTGGAATGAAAAACCAGAAAAGGAACCAGAAATTTTTTGCCTCAGGATGACTCAACCAACGAGTTGTTTTCAGTAACAACGACCCCTTGTCTGAGTCGTCGTAAGCCTTGCAGATTTCAATCCTCAGATTAAATGGCTGGTACAACAATCTATCATTGGCAACAATGAGTCATTGTGTTGCCCATCTTTGTCAATCCCAGAATGTGATCAAAACCTTCTTTCAAACAACAGGCCATCTAATAAGTCATTATTGGTTTAAATGACTCACCGTAGGGAGCCATTAGAAGGATTCCAGTAAGAGTAGAAATCTCTCCCAGCAACAATGAGTTGAACCAATGACTTGTTGTCTCATCTAACAAGTCATTGTTCCTATCCATTGGTCAAGCCCAAAAGTCATTCAGAATTTCTAGTAGTGACGAAAAATAGTGACAATGACCCATTGTGTCAACCAACGAGTCGTTGGGTCGTCTGTTGGGAAAACTTCATAAGTTGTTTGAAATCCTTCTCATGTCCACGACTAGATACAATGACCTATTTTTACCTTCAACGAGTCATATTTTCCCTCCATTGGTCGAGTCTAAAACTAAAATTTCAAGGCCCAAGACCAACGACTGGTCCAACGAGACATGGTCACAATCAACTACTCGTTGGATCCTGATGGGCAGTTTTTCAGACCTTCTTCCAGCGATATTTTTGTAAGTTTCTGTTATTTTTAATGCCTAAACTATGTCATTTGGGATAAATATTAAGGGTTTATAAGGAGTTAGTCGATTCTTCTCCCTCATTCCTCACGTAGCCTCTCAAGAACAGAATGTTAGAGCTCAAGATCTCTCCCCAGCAAGAAGTAGAGTTCTTCCTCCAGTTTAGAA
Source organism: Datura stramonium (assembly GCA_018107945.1). NCBI lineage: Eukaryota > Viridiplantae > Streptophyta > Magnoliopsida > Solanales > Solanaceae > Datura > Datura stramonium. The sequence continues at coordinate 297,967 of JACEIK010000478.1, read as the reverse complement.
ATTCAAGGCTTCTTCTCAGGGACTTTCTTCTTCAAGTATGTGAGACTTCAGTAAGGTATTCCTTTCACCCTTTTGTCCCAATATCTTCAGTAACCCTAGCCTTATAGTTCTAGAAATTATGACCTAGGGTTTCTCTCTAGTTGTTGAAATTCCTTATCCTCTTATTGTTTTTTTAAGCTTCCATGCGTAGTATCATGTTATACATGGGATGTTATTTTTTACTTGTAAAATGCCTCTATATTCTTGATTTTTTATCATGACTCTTGAGTTGATTCTTGTATGATTTAGTAGCTGGTCTAAAATGCTATATTTTCCATGGAATGTCATATGAGCATAATTTTCCACATGTATGTTTCAATTTAAAGTTAGCATTTCCAGATTTAGAATGTACTTAGTATTCTCCAAAAATGTCAGCTGATCAGTTTGACTTTTTATCAGTCTTTTATTAAACTTAGTAGTATCAGTTTATCAGCATTATTGTCATTCTTTAGAATGTCATGAAACTTTCAGACAAAGAAGCTCTGACAAGTCTTAGAGCACAGTTTCTTTCAGGTCCTTAGACTCTCAGAACTCTTCAGATAAGTAGTTCTAATTTAGTCCAAGGACATCACTTTTGAGCTATCATCCAGTTAGACATAAGTAGGTTTGCAGTGGGAGTAGTACTTAGCACTGAGCGGGCTGGGATTCAACATATCTAGGTTTCCAGAACTACATGCTACCAAAGGTTATTATCCTGAATGAGCCCCAGAAAATGATCACATAGTTCATCCACTATACCCTAGAAAGGTATGGTGGGCTCTCTTCGATGGGGTGTATACAACAAACTCCACGTCTAGCTCACGTGGTTGTATGCCGGTTATGGACTCTCCCACTATACAGTTCAGTCCAGTACAATCATGATTCTTAGTCCAGTCCAGACTAAATTTCAGTATATTTTTGCAGATTATCGTTCAACTTACTATTATTTAGTATTTGTTTATTTCTTTAGTTAATTTCCTCTTTATTATTATTATTTTTAGCAGATCAGATCTAGTAGCAGTATGCTTTACCATGGGTTTGCTTGGGGTCACTTGTGATCTTAAGTACCGTGTCGCATCCAGGGTATGAACTTGGGTCGTGATATTTTGGTAAGGTGATATTGTCTTTGGAGGCTAATATTAGCTTCATTATGCACTTATGTTATAGATTAATCTAATAAAGGAAAGGCCAACCCCTGCTCGTCGTGGTTGTTGAAGAAATGAGGTATGTTAAAGTTATTCTATTCTTTTTGGCAAGAATCTAGAAATGAACCCACAAGACTATAAAATAAAGAAATTTGAATAAATTTGTTTTGGTAGTTAATCAAACCTTAAAGAACCACGTGTCACAATATATCAAGTTAATTTGCACCATCCTAGAAATATGATTTTTGTACCTAGTTTCCTTTTTATTATTATCTAAAATCAAGCATTAAAGTACAAAGACGGCGAGTCAAAATCTTACTTGTGAAACTATTAAGTTAAGAGGGTATATGTAGTTTAAAATATCTAGTAGTAAACTGAACCTTCAGGAATTGGTTAAAAGAAGTGATTACAGAAGTTCAACCACTTAAATATGTTAATTATGCATGAGTTTATGTGTGTTAGGGTGCACCGAGGCGGTACTGCCATATTAAGGCTATATATATATATATATATATATNTATATATATATATTAATTATGCATAAGTTGCATGTGTTAGGGTGCACTAAGGCGTTGCTGCCATATTGAGGCTATCATATATTAATTATGCGTGAGTTGTGTGTGTTAGGGTGCACCTAGGCGCTATTGCCATATCAAGGCTATTATTATATATAATGTGCTCAAAGGCGCAATAGTGATTCAATGTGAGTTACATCACGAGTTATAGTGTGAATTAAGGTGTGTATTATGTTCTAGAAAGGATAAAGAAGATAGAAGCTTAACTAGTCTTACAGGTTTAAATTCCAGGTTTCATACTATATTCTACTCTCATTTACTATTTGTAGCTCATCAATTACTATTTCCCATATATACTAGTACTTTCTTTCATACTGACGTCCCCATTGTTTGGGATGCTGCATTCTTGCCTGTATGTCTAGAATGAGATCCAGATAGACGTCTCTGTAGAAACTGATATTTTGGGAATTACCGACACATCTTTACTTTATTTCATAGCATTTTGCGTATATTTAGGAGTTAAATTAAATAGAAACAAACCTTTTGATGCTATGTTTTAGGAACTCAAGCAATGAAAAGATGAATGGAGTTTAGGTCAGAAAAATGCTCAAAAGATGAGGCAACATACGGACCATCTGTCTGAAAGACAATCTGCATCTCCTACCATCCCTTCCTAGCCGCAGATTCCAGAAACCCAGCCAAAAGGGTCCTTACAGTACGGTTGAAGGGATGGACCATCTTTCAAAAGGAAGGTCTGTCAATTGAAAAGTGGACTCGAGCTAGCCAGAATAAGATTTCTAAAGTATGGTGCAACATACAGACTGTATTTCCAAAGGATGGTCTATCAATCAAAAGATGACAAGTTGTTGGACAGAAGCTTCAATATAAAGTACGGACCAAAGGACGGTCCGTCCTTCCAAAAGACGGTCTGTCCCTGTACACCTGGCACTACGAAGTTTTAATTAATTGGGCTTTTTGGGACATAGTATAAATAGATTTTTCTTGTAATTTTTAGAAAGCTTTTTTCATTCTTAAGTTTATTCTTAGAATAGAGAGTAGAAATTAGCTAGTTTGGCACTAGTTTTCAAAGTAGAATCTAGATCTTAGCTTGTAAGTCGAAGATTTCCATTCATCTATTGAAGATTTTAATTTTTATTGGTAAGAAAGTCTAATTACATTAATTCTCTTCCTCTTCTTGCTATGGTAACTAAATTCAGATCTAGGATTGTGAACCCTAATGATCCCAACCTGTTAAAATTGTGTTTGGGCTTATGAACATTTGATTTATTTTTGTTTTGTAGTGCGTGATTGGTGATGAGAGTCATCCAATCCTGCCAAATTACCTTTATGAGGCTTGAAAGAGCATTTATATTGGGTTAGCATCAATAAACAATAACTCAAGGTATAACCCTTGTTTAATGAATTTTTCTAGACATACGTTGAATTTTAATTGGCAATAAGCAATTGGGTAGAATGGGGTTCTCTTCAATTTGACCAAATTGAAGTAGATTGACACCTATGGTGCTATTGAAAGATACCTATGGGCTTCCTAAGTAAATTTCTTGCATGTTCAGCTAGCGCACTCTCAATTCTTCCACATTGGGTAATTTAAGGGGATCAACCCATAATTGGGGTCACTTTCCTAGAATTATCTCTAATTGATTACAACCTAAGCATATTGCACTATGTAGTCGCAGTTAAGTTTCATTAATCTCAATTTGAATAGACTCTAATCTTGCAATACTTCAATATTTAGTTCTAGATAGTCTGGGCTTCGAGTATACTCTGTGGAATTTAACCCCAAACTTTTTGTTGGGTTCTATATTTGCTATGATAATTTACACTAGCCGATATTGGGAATGTATTTTAAAGACAACAGATATTATGGCTCCGTTGCTGGGGATGGAACCTGGGTCACCCACGTGACAGGAGGGTATACATACCACTATACTACAAAGGACGGCCCGTCACTATATCCCTGGCACACTAAATTTTAAATTAATTAGGCTTTTTGGGACATAGTATAAATAGATTTTTCCTACAACTTTTAGGAAGATTTTTCATTATTCAGTTCATACCTAGAATAGAGAGTAGAAATTAGCTAGTTTAGCCCTAGTTTTCAAAGTAAATTCTAGATCTTAGCTTGAAACTTGAAGATCTCCATACATCAATTGATGATTTCAATTTCTCTTGGTAAGAATGTCTAATTACTTTAATTCTCTTCTTCTTCTTGCTATNTCTAATTACTTTAATTCTCTTCTTCTTCTTGCTATGGGTAACTAAACCCAGATCTAGAATTATGAACCCAATGGATTGTAAACCGTAATTATCCCAATTTGTTAAAATTTAGTTTGGACTTTTGAACATTTCATTGATTTTTTCTTTGTAGTGTCTGACTGGTGATTAAAGTCATCCAATCCTACCCAATTACCTTTATGAAGCTTGAAAGAACAAATTTAGTTTGGATTCGCATCAATAAACAATAACTCAAGGTATAACCCTTGTTTAATGAATTCTCCTAGACATAAGTTGAATTCCAATTGGAAATAAACAATTGGGTAGAATGGAGTTCTCTTCAATTTGAAAAAATTGAAGCAGATTGACACCTATCATGCTTTTAAAAGATACCCATGGGATGCCTAAGTAAATTTCTTGCATGTTAATCCCTAGCCCACTCTCAATTCTTCCACATTGGGTGATTTAGAGGGATCGATCCATAAGTGAGGTCACTTTCCTAGAATTATCTCTAATTGATTACAAGGCACTCTGTAGTCGTAGTTAAATTTTATTACTCTCAATTCGAACAGATTCTAATCTTGCATTACTTCATTGCTTAGTACTAGATAGTCTGGGCTTCGAGTAGTCTATGTGGGATTAGGCCCCAACTCCTTGTTGGGTTTTATATTTGCTACGATCATTTACATTATCCAATATCGGGAGTGGATTTGAATGACATCAAATATTATGGCACCATTGCCGGGGACTATGGCATAAGCCCTATCTAGCCCTTAAAGTGTAGTTTGCTTGCTTAGACCTATTCTTTTACTTTTTCTTTGTTTAATGTTGTACAATAGGTGATTGTCAGCATTATGAATTCAAAAGGATGGATCATGAGTATTTCTAGAGTTCATGGTCACAGGGTGACCCATATGAGCATCAGGAGTATTATGGAGGATATTCCTGATGAAGGGCATATTCACGCACTTTTTAGCCATATTTTCCACATACTTTACTATGTTTTGCAAAAAAATTATGTGTGTTTGCATGTGTTTATGTTATATATTTGTGAAAAAAGGCTAACGCACATGATGAGATGCTTTCAGGGCTAATAATGATAAATTTGGATGTATTTGAGGCTTTTGGAGTGAATTTGAAGAATATGGAATGAATAAAGCAGGATCAAAGCCAAAACAGTGCACTGCCACGCCCGCGTGACCAACAGCGCGAGGTGCCAACATTCCAGTGCTACAGTAGGCGCGACGCAGCACAACATTGGCGCGATGGCATGCGCGAGGCGCAGCTCATCCTGTGCGATGGCATGTGTGGCGCGCCAAGCATGTTCAAACGGCCAGCAGTCAAAACCCACTTCAACTAGGAAAAGGAGCTACAAGTCCAAATCAAATCCTTGAAGGAAAAAAAAGCATCAATATACTACTATAAATACATTTTTATTTTTATGTAATAGAGAAGAATAGACACAATTAACACGATACGAGTGAAGCAAGTTGGAAAGTTTATTTCACAAAACGCTTTGAGACAATTGTTGTTGAATTATTCTTCCTTATTTTTGCAATAATCAAGTGAGTTTCTTTCCATCATCATTGTAAGTATTAATTTATGTGTTTGTCTATGAATGCTATTAATTTACTTATAATTATGAGAGGCTAAAACCTCCACAACTAGGATTGTGGGAACCATGATGAATTAACAAACTAGGGTTTGCACGACGTGATTCTAAACCAATACTAAATGCTTGTATTGTATTTTATTCATCTTAAACGTTTCTTAACAATGCACAACATTAGGACATGCCTGAATTCTTTACTTGCTTGAGCCTAGAGAGGTAGAGATTAGGAAAAGAGAAGTACAACTAATCCTTGATCCTTTATGATCATTGTATTAACTTGAGCTGTGGTCAAAGGATAGTTAAATTTGGGACAAATTGAAACGGTTAAATTGAAATCACTCATGATACTTGACCCGGTTATTGAGTATAGTCATCCAATAGGGACGAACTAGTTATTTGGATGAACCCTAGTTATCAATTCTACAAGTAAAGTATTGGGATAAATCACAAACTTGAAGTAGTTATGAATCCATGGAGAACACTTACCCAAGTTAATTGCATTAATTTGGAATCAATCTTCAATTTCTCAATAATATTACTTGTTACTTTTACAAATCCCCCCTTTAGGAGATAACTGACTTAAAAGCTTAAATACTAGTGTTTTCTATATCCTTCCATATTCCTTGTGGGTTAGATCCCAACCTCTTATTTGGGTTCTTTATTGACAATAAGCGCTTCATACTTTGTTAGGAAGTGTGAGTTTGAGCGTTATCAAAAAGTGGCGCCGTTGTCGGGGAATTCGGTTTAGGATTAGATTAATTGCTTGTGTTTAACTTTTAATATTTACTTCCTATTTTTCATTTTTCTTTTATTTTCTGACATGTCACAGGGCAGCGTGGTGAAACAAGCCGCCAAGATGTGACCACGGTCTCAACAGGTATCTTGATGAAGTTTGAGTAATTTGGGAGGCAACCCAAGATAATTTTTCATTTTTATGTGTTTGTCAAGTGTGCAGGTGATAGGTCATGATTTTTAACAAAAATTGAGCACAAACATTGAAAACAGGGTGTAAAACTGCTGGACGAGCAAAAATGGCATCACGCAGGCCAAGCAGCACAAGGCCTGGAGCGAGGTGCAGGCACAAGTGCCGCACGGCCAGGCGCGACGCATAGGCGAGACACAACATTCAGTGGCGTGGTGCACAGGCGAGGCAAAGCAGTGAGCTCCACGACGCACGTAAAAACTGGCGCGTTAAGTGTCGCGACGCAGAGCAATGGTTCAGGAAAAAAATTTGAGGGCTAAAGCGTAAATTCCAGCCTATGGGAGTGATTTAAAAACCTAGACCTAAAAATTTCAGCTCATTTACAAGAGAACCGCGCCGCACCCTTTAGATTTCTCAAGAAAACTCTCTCAAAACTTCATCTCTTCATCAATATCCTCCAACTTTTTTCACCAAAAACACAAAGTTTGACATTTTTCTTGTGAAAACCTCCATAAATGGAACCAAAAGTAAACAAAGGGAAAGATGTCACTTCTTCAATCCATGGGTCAAAAAGAGCAAGGAAACTAGTGGAGAGGAGCATGAAGATGTGCAGATGGCACCACAACCATTGAGGTGATATGGGCTCTGTTGGGTCACGGAGAAAGAAGGTAAAAAATGGTTTAAGGAGCTTAATGAATCCAAATATTCACATGATATGTTTATTGATAGAAATGGCTTGTCACTAGTTTTCCCTCACATGGTAGATAGAATACTCACCCTTGGTCTTGGTTTTGTGTTTGAAGCGCCAGGTGATTGTAATTTTAATATGGTGAGGGAATTCCTTGCAAATTGGATGCCAAAGGAGAGGTCAAACCAAGTTAAAATTAGGGGTCAAATTATCAAGTTTGCATCTATGGCTTTGAATAGATTACTTGGGACACCTCATATTGACCCACAACCCTTTGTTAAAATTGTGAAGAAACCCACGTATAGGGAGATTAGACATACTTTGTGTGGACCTAACTCTGTTGCAAGGTGGACTCTCCGCCAACAATTTGGGTATCATGCTTCTCTCCATATGCTCACCTAACTAGAGAGGCACAAGTTTGGTTAAAAATAGTCTGTGCTTGTTTGGTGCTAGGAAAGAATGTAACCCATGTGACTAGGGAAAGAGTGTGTATTGTATATGCACTAATGACTGGAATGCCAATTAATATGGGGGTACTCATTAAAAATGTGTTAAAAAGAGCAAGGGTAAAAAAGGTCAAAACTTTGGATTTGGGGGTCTCTTGACCTGATTTATGCGTGGGCATGACATTGAGGAGGAGGAAGCGGACTGCGGACCTGCTTATGACCCTAGGGAGATTGATGTAACTAAAATGAAGGAAACCGAGGGTATAAAAGGTCCAGTCCTTTCTATCAATGAGTGCAATGCGTGAATTGACAACATGTTGCCACTTATAAGGTATGCAAATGCTCCAGTTGAGGATGAATGGTGTGACTGAGGAGTAGCTACAACAACTTTACATAGACTACCCTCTGAGTTGGCACTTGCGATTCCTTTGCAGAGTTGGGCATGGATATGAGGAGCCTCTTGACGATGATGTGTCCATGGAGGACGAGATGGAGAGAGTAGACTCGGACGTAGATTCTAGTGGTGATAATGAGGAGGATTTTGAGATGGGGGAAGCTACTCTTTCCCCCACTGTAAAACATAATTTGAGACAAAGTATCGAAATCATAATCATGCATAAAATGTAAGGAACAATGGGAGGACTCATCATAACCGACACCTTTATGATAGAGCTTACATTATGCCTCAACTATCTCACTCAAGTGAACAGACCTGTCCTAAGCCTTGCCGGGCAAAGAACGATAATATGACATGATCACTGAAGAGACCCCGTAGGGTTAACATGAATAACAACCTATGTTGACATGTAGTTCTGAGACTTGGGGTTTGCCTGAACCCCAGACATACTTGGTTCTAGACACTACTCTCAAAAGCATGCACATGGCTTATAATCAATATCGTGAAATCATACATGTAGTTCATGGGCTAGATTAATTCATGATAATCGTGAACATGCTTGTAATACCTGAACTAGCCATCGTATAAGGTCCCGTGAGTCAGCCATAATCATAATCCTCATAGTCATGAAAGTTCATACGTACTTGAGAAAATTCTCATACTTGAAGTTCATAAATTCATGTAAGGTTCTTATAGGAAATCATGTATCATACATCATAAAACATAAATTAGGGATTGAGTGAATTTAAAACATAAGAAGATCATAAAATCCCATAAAGAGGAATTTAGCCCTAAGAGTTCATTATAATACTTGTAGCACAAGGGCCAAAATTTCATGAAAAATAGGAGGGAACATAAAAATCTATCATGTAAATCATAAATTCTTATCAATTCAACGATATCCATAAGAGAATCATGGATGGAGGAAATTTCATAACCCAACATAAATCCTAGAATTTTGTAAATAGGGCTTGGGGAATGGGTGATCATGAATTTGCTTGAAGAAGGAGCATGTGGTGAAAGAACCCATCATTGATAAGCCTAGCTACCTGGAATTGATAATTAATAACTAGCCTTGAAACCTAATTGCACTTCGGGAGAATTTAAGGAAGAACCCTAGAAATCTTTGAGAGGTTTTGAGAGACTTTGAACTTCTAATGAGGGTGTTAGGAGAGGAATGGATGATCTAGGGTGAATAATACCCTTAAAACACTTTTTTTCCAAGAATAAAAACGATGTAGTTTAGGACATAGGAGCTTAGAATTTACGAAAATTCCCTTAATGATTTCGCAGGAAAATATCACTGCCAGATGCCACGACTCGTACCATGAGTATCCTTCCATACCACGACTCATGGTATCACTTGTCAGAACCATCCAATCTTCCCTAGTTCTCAGACCTTGAAACGACGACTAGATACGACGAGTCGTTACTCGTTGCAATGACTCGTCATTTCCTCTTGTTGTCACCACTGACATCATGCATGATTTATGTAATCATCCCAATGGACACATACTACGGATCATTACTGGTGACAATGGGTCATTGAACCCTTCCGTTGCCGCTGGACCAAACTTCCCAATTTTACTACTTCTCACCACGATCACTTACCATGACTCGTTGTTTCCCACAATGAGTCATATCATGACTCGTACTACCCAGCCTAGGCACACCAAAATCAAACAATGACTCTTTATAATGGTCCGTTACAGGGACTATGAGTTGTACTGTGACTCATCATCCAGGCTCTTTCCCTGTAGATATGACCACGGCTCATGACTACGAGTCATCACATCAACTAATGGGTCGTAGCTTGTCTCGTCGGTCCATGGCCTTTCAACCAAAAGCTCACCACCAATCAATCCCATGACCCATTACTCCACACCATGACTCATACAGTGAGTCATTTTGAGATATTTTTCAGACCTTTTTTTGCTAATCATATTTCCAATCCCGAATCTAGTCTTAGAAACTTTTGGGGTGTTACATTATCTCACTGTTAGGAACATTCGTCCTAGCATGTAGACTATGTATACTGAAAGGCTAGGGAAAGAACTGAAATCTCAAAACTAAATAACTAAAACTGAAACTAACAAAGTGACTGACTCCGGGCATGCAAGACATGACTGAATTGAATTCACAAAACATACATACATGCTAAGACATAAAAGGAACTGACATGCATGAACTTTACATAAAACTGAATAGAGTTCTAAGGATGGAATTTATCCCTCAAGCTGGAATGAAACTATAAGGAAAATGATGCGGGTATCTCGCCATCATATCTGCTTCGGCTTCCCACGTATCTCCCTTAACAAGCTAATTCCTCCAAAAATCCTTTACTGAAGCTACCTCCTTATTCCTCAACTTACAAACCTGACGATCAAGTATATCCATCGGTACCTCCTCATAGGTAAGGCTATCCTTCACCCCAATGTTCTTCACAAGAACAACCAAGGCTGTATCACCGATCATTTCTTTAACAAGGACACACAGAACACCGAATGCATCGAAGCTAACTCTGGTAGTAGCTCCAACTCATAGGCCACCCTGCCAACACGTCTCACAATCCTTTACGACCCAATATAACAGGGACGAAGCATCCCCTTCTTTCTAAACCTCATGACTCCCTTCATGGGAGACTCCTTCAGAAATACCCAATCATCAACGTCGAACTCAAGAACTTTCCTCCTCACATCCGCATAAGATTTCTATAGACTCTTAGCTATTTTCAGCTTGTCCTTAATAAGCTGAACCTTCTCCATGGCCTCATGAACTGAATCTAGCCCTATCAAGGTAGCCTCACCTACCTCGAACCAAATAATAGGTGATCTACACCTCCGCCCATAGAGAGCCTTAAACGGAGCTATCTGAATGTTGGAGTGGTAATTGTTTTTACAAGAAAACCCTATGAGAGGAAAGTGATCATCCCAACTACCTTTGAAATCAATAACACATGCTCTCAACATATCCTTAAGAGTCAGAATGGTCTACTCAGCCTGACCATCTGTCTGCGGGTGAAAGGTTGTGCTAAGCTTCACCTGAGTACCAAGACCTTTCTGAAATGACCTCCAAAACTGAGAGGTGAACCGAGTACCTCTATATGAAATGATGGATAATGGAACTCCATGCAACCGTACTACCTCGTCAATGTACTGTCTAGCATAGTCCTCAGCTAAATAGTTTTGACAGGTAAGAAATGAGCTGCTTTGGTCAACCTATCCACAACCACCTAAATAGAGTCATACCGTCGGGGGGTTCGAGGAAACCTTGTAATGAAGTCCATATTGATCTCTTCCCACTTCCAAGTAGGGATACTAATGTCTTGTAACATACCTCCAGGTCTTTGATGCTCAACTTTCACTTGCTGACAGTTCGGACACTTAGCCACAAACTCCACTATGTCCTTCTGCGTGCCATTCCACCAATAGATCTCCCGTAAATCAAGGTACATCTTGGTGGCACCTGGATGGATAGAATATCGAAAACCATGAGCCTCATACAACATTCTTCCTCGCAAATCATCAACACCTAAAAAACATAAACGACCTTGATTTCGAAATACACCATCTCCACCTTGGGAGAAGACCTCCACCTTCTGATTTTGAACCGCTTCCTTCAAATTCACCAAGATAGGGTCTTCATCTTTCCTAGCCTTGACTTTAGTCAGCAATGAAGATTTGGACCCATGCTGAACAATGAGACCACTATCTGTTGAGTCAATAAGGCATACCCCTAACCGTGTAAGCCGATGCACATCCTTCACCTAATCCTTTCTCCCCTCCTCCATGTGGATTCATAGACTATCTACTAAGTGCATTTTCCACGACATTTGCCTTTCCTTGATGATAAAGGAAACTCATGTCGTAATCTTTGAGAAGCTCTAGCCATCTCCTTTGTCGCAAGTTCAAGTCCTTTTGAGTGAACACATACTGTAGGATCTTGTGATCCGTGAACACATACACATGTACCCCATACAAGTAATGCCTCCAAATATTAAAGGCAAAAACAACGCCGCCAACTCGAGATTGTTAGTTGGACAGTTCTTCTCGTGGGTCTTAAGCTACCTAGAAGCATATGCAATCACTTTTCCATAATGCATCTGTTACACCCTAGAATTTTTTTTGATGATTATTTTATGGTTATATGTCATATTAAGGGGATTATGGGTTGTATGTTGTCCGTAGGTGAGGAGGGAAACATGTGCAAAGGGAAAAGCGAAGAGTATGTGAAGTTTG
>JACEIK010000478.1:260796-282639 GCA_018107945.1 Datura stramonium | reverse complement strand
GGTACATCGGCTGGAGATATTTTTATTTTACCCCAGTGTGGCACACTGGCTGGACGAATTTTATATATGGATTTACGGTTGGCTAGTCGCTGGCATTACAATTATAGTTTCTTTCTTGTGCATTTTTTAATTGCATTTTTATCTTATTATAGAGTTATTATCAGGTTTAAGTTTTCAGGATTCCAGGTTGTTACCATTCCTTATTCCTGGTTTAGTTATCTTGAGTTCAGTTATGTTATAGTAAGTTGATATCAATTATAGGTTGCAGGGTTCCAGGTTATATTTATCCTTTACATGTTTATGTGCTAAGTTAGTTATTACAGGATTGTTATCTCATGGTTACAATTTCAGCCATACATACCAGTACATTTCATTTGTACTGACGTCCCCTTTCTTGGGGACCTGTGTTCGTGCTGCAGGTGCAGGTAGAGGTTAGGATGGCCATTTGAGTAGCAGTTCGTGAGATCAACAGATGGTTGGTATGCTCCTTTCTTCCTGGAGCTAGGGCTTTATTATTTATGCCTGAGTTTTGAGATGCGGTTATGGGTAGGTTGGCGCCCTGTTCCGACCATCAGTCAGTTTACTCTTTAGAGGCTTTGTGGACTTAGTGTGTATGGTGCTATTCAGTTTGTGGCCTCGTCGGCTTATTGTTGCTTGGTTTAGCACACTAATTACCTTTGTTGCATTTCGATTGTTTACCCTGTATTGTTGAGACCTTATGGGTCCAGTTTATTCTTGAGTTGATTATGACAGGTGGCCTGGATGGCCTAAGTGTTATAGTTACAGATGTAATATAGCCGGATTTCCAGTTAGTCAGGTATGGCGAGCCAGTCGCGCCCTCCCCCCAGTTATGGGGTGTGACAACATCAATACACTCCCAAGGCCGATCCTTGAAGCATCACAATACACCACAAATCCATCGGTTCCCTCGGGTAAAGTCAAAACTGAGGCTGAAGTGAGTCGAGTCTTCAACTCCTGAAAGCTCTTCTCACAAGCATCCGACCACTAAAACATAGCCTTCTTCTGAGTCAACTTGGTTAACGGTGCTGCAATGGAGGAGAAGCCCACTACAAACCTCTGGTAATAGCTAGCTAAACTTATAAAGCTCCTAATATCCGTAGGACTGACAGTTCTCGGCCAATTCTTCACTGTCTCTATCTTTTGAAAGTCCACTTGTACGCACTCACTAGACACTACATGACCCAAGAATGCAACTGAGTCCTACCAAAACTCACACTTGCTAAACTTAGCAAACAACTGGCGGTCCTTGAGAGTCTGCAATATAACCCTCAAGTGAGCAGCATGCTCCTCCTCGCTCCGAGAGTATATGAGAATATCATCTATGAAGAAAATCATGAACATGTCCAAATTCTATTTGAACACCCTGTTCATCCAGTCCATAAAAGCTGCAGGTGTATTTGTTAGTCCAAAAGACATAACTACGAACTCATAGTGACCATACCGAGTCCTGAATGCTGTCTTCGAAATGTCATTCTGCCTTACTCTTAGTCAGTGATAACCAGACCTGAGGTATATATTAGAGAAGCACTTAGCACCCTGAAGTTGGTCAAACTAGTCATCAATCCTGGGGAGGGGATATTTATTCTTGATTGTAACCTTCTTCAACTATCGATAATCAATGCACATACGAAGAGAACCATCCTTCTTTCGAATAAAGAGAACTAATGCACCCCATGAGGACTTACTAGGCATGATAAACCCATTATTTAGAAGGTCCTTTAACTGTTCCTTCAACTCTTTTTGCTTGGATAGAGCCATCCCATAAGGAGGAATAGATATAAGCTGCATATCGGGAAAAAGGTCAATACCAAAGTCAATCTCCTTCTAGGGAGGGACTCCTGGTAGAACATATAGAAACACCTTCTAATACTCACATACAATAGGAACTAACTGAAGAATGGGGGTCTCGAAAGTAGAATCCTTAACCCGAACTAGATGGTACACACAACCCTTAGAGATCATCTTTTTGGCCTTAAGATAGGAGACAAACACCGCCGAACTACCCTTCCACTCTAGGACTGGCTCACCAAAAAATTGGAACTCTACTGTATGGGTTCTACAATCAACTGAAGCAAAACATTCATGTAACCAAACCATACCCAATATGACATCGAAGTCGGTCTGTCTAACTCTACTATGCCGGCTAAGGTGACTTTCAAAAGGACTGTGATAGGGTAATTTATGTATATCCATTGAACTATAACTGAGTCACCTATTGGAGTAAAGACTGAGAAGGGTTCTGATAGGGTTTCGAAACTAAAACCGAATCTGACTGCAATATAGGGAGTCACAAAGGATAATGTGGCTAACAATGCATACACATCAAAATGAAATAATTGTAACATACCAGTTAACAAATCGGGTGAAGTTTCTCGCTCCTGGCATGATGAGAGTGCATAAAATCTGATTTGGCTCTGACCGCCAGCTGCACTAGTAGTAGCACCTTTCTGGAAAGGACGTGCTGCTGGAGTTGCTACTGAACTGGTGGCTGGAGCACGGCCTCGAATGTCACCCTTCTTTGCTAAAGAACATTCCCTGCGTATGTGCCCAGGCTTCCCACACTCGAAGCAAACATATGATCCAACTAGGTACTCTTTTATGTGGTTCTTACCATATTTACCATAGACTGGGAAAGTGCGCTCTACCGGTGTGTTCCTCTGTCCCTAGAACCTGACGCCCTACTTCTCTGATCACCCTGAGATTTGGATGGAACACTGGCTGATGACGATGCCGGGGCCGATGACTTCTGGTGGAACTGGGAGCGATGTCCACTACTGGATCTCTGCTGGGAAAACCTAAAGCTGCCTGTCCGGGACCTCTTAGCCTCTCTCTCCTTCTCCTTCATCTATTCTTCCTCAATCTGCTGGGCGTATATGACCAACCGCGAGAAATCTATGTCACTGTTCAGCGTAGCGGTCCTGAACTCCTTGATCAGCGAATCTGCTACTCCATTCACAAACTTGCTCATACGAGCCCTTTGATCTGCAACCATCTCCGGTGCATACATAGACAACCAAGAAAACTCCAAGGCATACTCTTGGACGGTCTTGTGGTTCCGCTTCAAGTTGACGAACTCTGCTGCCTTTTCCTCCCTCAACTCTCTAGGGAAGAACCTATTTAAGAAAGCAATTAAGAACTCATCCCAGCTCACTGGAACTGCTCCCACGCTCTACCTACCTTCAATTGGAACCATATGTAGGAAACCCCTGTTAGCTGATAGTAGGCCTAATCTGCACTCTCCTCTCCGGTCACCCCCACAATTTGGGTGATCATTTGCACCTCCTCAATAAATTTGTGCGGGTTCTCATCCATCTTCGACCCAAGAATCTCAGGTGGGTTCATCCTGAGAAAATCTTGCACTCTCCTGCTGCCGCGTTCCCATTCTAGGGAACATGAGCCACCATCGCTGGTTGAACTGAGCGGTTTGTGCCAATATCTGGAAGGTGGTACTAAACTCAGCATGGGTAACCAAGTCGGCAAGGGATCCGCTGGAGCTGGTGGTGCCAGCTGATTCCCATCTCCATTGCATTGCCATAGCCATTTCCATTGCAATTTCTTCTGCCATTAACTCGGTGAGGAGGCATGATTCTGCAAATGCGTAAAGCTAGTGTTAGAGGAATAGAGAGAGAGTTGAACTCATAGCACGAGATAGAATCATGAAAGAAGGGAAGTTTCCTAAAATGTCTTGTAACCTCTTCGTCATAAGTGTGGCACGCTTCACACCCATGAAAAAGTCTCTACTCAACGTGGCTTTCAAAAATATTAGGACACTTCAAATCCTAATGCTTTGATACCAAGTCTGTTATGACACAAGCTGGGACTCCAAATTGATACATGGGAGCTAGAACCACAAATGGCTCTAAGCTAACCCATGGCACATACATAGAATGACTTAAAAGCATAGACAAGTGGGAATTAATTAAAATCATGGATAAGCGGAAGTCTATATTATCACAAAATAACATAATGGAGTAAACACTCGACAAGAGCTGAAATATCTACATATCATCTGAAAAGCCTCTAGTAGATCTAAAGAGCTGATGGGACACCCCCAACTAGCTCGTTAAAGTATGAAAATGAAATAACATACACAACATAAACTGAGAGAATGTCCTCGATAGATGAGGAGACACCAAGATTGGACTAATGCGGTCTAAGGTGGGAGCAGGACCAACGGCGGGGCTGAGTCTGATCACTCAGACCTGTATCATGAAACAATACAGTATAGAGTATGCGGTTAGTACTTGGAATGTACTGAGTATGAAGGTAATTAAAGAGGACAATTAAAACACATAAAAGTTAATGAGAGTAGGACATTTCAAGGTAAACATGAATTAATAATCATAACTGAATCATGAAGGCTCAAGGTTTTCAAAACTATTCATAATCATAATAACAACTTGAGAAAAAGTATCATAATCATAATCATGCATAAAACTTAAGGAACAATAGGAGGACTCATCATAACCAACACCATCATGATAAAGCATACATGATACCCCAACTATCTTGCTCAAGTGGGCAGAGCCATCCTAAACCTAGTCAGGGTAAAGAACAATAACATGGCATGATTACTGAAGAGTCCTCGTAGGGTTAACATGAATTGCAACCTACATTGGCATGTAGTTCTGAGACTTGAAGTTTGCTTGATCCCTAAGCCTACGTGGTGCTAGACACTACTCCCAAAAACATGCACATGACTCATAATTAATATCATAAAATCATACATGTAGTTCAAGGGCTAGATTAAATCATGATAATCATGAAGATGCTTATAATACATGAACTAGCCATGAAATAAGAGCCCATGAGCCGGCCATAATCATATCCTGATAGTCATGAAAGGTCATACGTACTTGAGAAAATCCTCATAATTGAAGTTCATAAATTCATGTAAGGTTCTTCTAGGAAATCATGTATCATATGACATAAAACATAAATTAGGGCTTGATTGAATTGAAAACATATCATAAAATCCCATAAATAGGAATTTATCCCTAAGAGTTCATAATCATACTTTGTAACATAAGTGCCATAATTTCAAGAAAATTAGGAGGGAACATAAAAACTTATCATGGAATTCATAAATTCTGATAAATTCAGCGATACCCATAAGAGAATCATGAAGGAAATTCTTAACCCAACATAAACCCTAGAATTTCATAAATAGGGCTTGGGGAATGGGTGATCATGAATTTTCTTGAATAAGGGGCATGTGGGTGAAAGAACCCATCATTGATAAGCCCAGATACCTAGAATTGACAATCAACAACTAGCCTTGAAACCCCAATTGTACTTAGGGAGAATTTAAGGAAGAACCCTAGAAATCCTTGAGAGGTTTTAAGAGAATTGATCTTCTAATTAGGGTGTTAGGAGAGTAATGGAGGATCTAGGGTGAATAATACCCTTAAACACTTTTTTCCATGCTTAAAATGATGTAGTTTAGGGCTTAGGAACTTAGAATTTTACAAAAATGCCCTTAATGATTTCGTAGGAAAAAGTCACTACCAGATGCCATGACTCATACCACGAGTCATCACATCCATCCAATATTCCCCAATTCTCAGACCTTCAAATGACGACTAGGCAGGACGTGTCGTGACTCGTCAATATGACTTGTCATTTCCTATCGTTGTGATCACCGACTTCATGAATGGTTTTTGTAATCCTCCCAAGGGACACATACTATGGATCGTTACTGGTGACAACGGGTTGTTGCACCCTTCTGTTGCCATTGGACCACGTTTCCCAACTTTACTGCTTCTCACCACGGCCATTTACCATGACTTGTTTACTACAATGAGTCATACCATGACTCATACTACCTAGCCTAGGCACACCAAAATCAAATAAAGACTCTTTACAATGGCCTGTTATAGGGACCTACAAGTCATATTGTGACTCATCGTCCCAGGCTCTTTCCCTGCAGATACTGAACATGAGTCATGACTACGAGTCATCACATCAACAAATGGGTCGTACCTTGTCTTGTTTGTCTAGGACCTGTCAACCAGAAGCTCACCATGACTCAATCCCATGACCTGTTACTCCATACCAAGACTCGTACAATGAGTTGTTCAGAGATATTTTTCAAACTTTTTCTGTTGATTATATTTCCATCCTAAATATAGTCTTAGGAACTTTTGGAGTGTTACAAGATGGCACTCACCCGGATGGTTCTTTCCTCACTTAGTACATATTGGAAAAGTACGACTATTGGAGACATGGCTCTGAGACATGGAGCCTGATGCTCCACCCCTCCGATCCTTTCGAGGCCTGGAAGAAGGAGCACTAGCTGAAGAGGGTGCTAGAGGTCTTTGTTGCTGCTGTGGGAGACTACGACTGCCTAACCTCTGCTGTGAATACTCGAACTAACCTATCCTTGCCCGCTTACTTTCCCTTACTATCTCCTTCAGTTTCTCTACCTCTATCTGCTATACATGGTTTATAAGCCTCGAGATGTCCATCCCATTGATAAGCATGGTAGTTTTACACTCCTTAACCACCAAATCTGAGACCCCATTCACAAATTTGAGCATGGAGCCCTCTTGGTTAGTAACCATTTCTAGAGCATACTTTGACTGTTGAGTATCTTCAAGGCATGCTCCGGGACTGTCATGTCGTTCTATTTCAAATTCACAAACCCAACTGCCTTAGCTTCCTTTAACTCCTGGGGAAAGAACCTGTCCAAGAACACAGTCACAAATTCATCCTACTTCACTGAGCCTGCCCAACCTCGTTTCCTTTCCTTTCACTATCTATACAATATCTAGTCCACTTCTTTCAACTGATAGGCGGCCAATTCCGCACTCTTGATAGGGGTAACACATATGATTTAGGTGACCTTTTGAACCTCATCGATGAAGTCCTGTGGGTCCTCATCTACCTTAGAACAGTGAAACACCTAAGTTTCATCAGAGTAAAGTCCCAGACTCTTGCAGTAGCTATAGGTCTCACTTGTATTTGTAGGAACGACTGCTTGTTGGTTGACCTGGTTGGTCACCGTCTGGGCTAGTATCTAAATTGCAGACTTGAATTCAGCAGGTGTAACCTGATCACCCTGAGGGGCTGTTGGAGCTGGTGGGGCTTGCTGGTTGTATTACTAGCCCTCCTTCCATTTCCTCTTCTAGGAGGCATCATCAACTGAAAATGATAGAGCTTGAGTTAGAAAGACGTTCTAGAGATTCATAATCTATGCATGATAAGAATCATGAAGAAAAAGGAAAATTTTCCTAACAACGCCTCGTAGCCTCCTCCCCATAAGTGTGGCAGGCTTCACACCCATGAAAAGGACTCTACTTGATGCAACTTTTAGACATCCTAGAACACTCTAAACCTGATGCTCTGATACCAAATTTGTGATGACTCGAGTCTATACCATGGACGTGATATGGTGCTTAGAGCCACAAGTAACCCAAAGCTAACCCATGGAATGACATAATACTGATATGATATGTGTTTCTATATAAATTAAGCAGAAGCATAACTGATGTGTAAAATCATTCTTCACATAAATATGTAATATCTAAGAAATACTAAAATTTATACTACATTGTCTGAAATCCTCTACTAAATGATGAGTTGCTGGGACAAGCCCCCAACTAATTCTAAAGTCTGAAAAGCTAGACATAAAAAAAATCTGATATCAAAGACTGTCCCTTGAAAGATGAGGACTCACCACTATCAAATGTTGGGAATTGCTAAGAGAACTAGCTGCGGTGCTAAGGCTGGGTAGCTGAGCCTATATCATAAAATGATATAACATGAAAAATATGTTTTAGAAATTGGAATGTACTAAATATGCGAGATATCAAGTAAAACATATAATGTTGGTAGTTCACAAGCTAGATTGATATGATACACAATAATATGACTCAAATCATAAATACTGAGGAGTCTATAATTAGACAACTGTAAGAACTGATAAATATGAAAATATGCTGCTTGAACATATTTGAAATCTATAAGACTGGACTCTACTATACTGTGCGAGTATTTGTTAACCGACATATAACCACTTGAGCTAGACGTGGAGTTCGATTATAACCCCCATCGATAGGGCTCACCATACCTTGCTAGGGTACAGTGACTGGGCCGTGTGATCACTGACTGTAAAACCCATTCGGGTAAAATCCTAAGGTGGCATATAGTTTTGGGAGCCTGGGTACGCTAAATCCCGATCCACTCGGTGCTAAGTACTACTCTCAACTGAGGACACATAAACAATTATAGGTATATGCAATCGTACTTATACTGATAGATCGAAACTAATGTCCTAAGACTAAGTCAGGACTACTTATCTGGAAGTGCCTTGAGAGTCTAAAGGATCTGATACTGATGGTACTAAAATACTAGTAGTACTGATATTATTAAGTATACTAAAATGTTACTAGAACTATAAAGCATAGGAAATAAATCATGTATATTTATGAAATATCATGTTGTTCGATGGTATTGCCAGATAACAAACAGAAGTATCATAGTCATATGAATATCAAGAGTCTGGAGAGATATTTTACAAGTTGAAATTAACATTACAATTATAGTATAGTACTGGTCCTGGAAACTCTAAATGATTTAAGAGATAGGGAAATTCAACATCTGGAAGAAAAACTTTAAAGAAAGCTAGGGTTCACTGGTTATTTTGGGGCACAAGGGTGAAAGGAATACCCTTGCTAAATCTCCACATACCTGAAGAAGAATCTCAGTGAAGAACCTTGAAGTTCTGAGAAGAGAGTAACCTAGTTCTTGACTTGAGAGAGTGCCAGGGCTTCTTCATAATATTCTTGAGAGCCTATGTGAGAAATGAGGGAGAAGGACCATTTATTTTCACTAAGTCCCCTGATAATTACCCTAAAACGATGTAGTTTAAGAGTTAAAAGAGTGGGGACTTATGAAAATACCCCTGGGAAGTTGTCGGAAAAACTACCCGTCTAGGCCTAATGGGTCATGCAACAAGTCATCATTTGAGACCACGACTCGTTGGGAACAACCATTGCTTCTCGGCCTAAAATTTTAGTTTCTGAACCTCCCTCAACGGCAAGATAGAATGACCCATTAGAAGACACAACGGGTCATCACATCCATCCGTTGCCACTGGATAAATTCTGGACACTTTCTAAACTCCATCTAACGGCTCACAAGATGAGTCGTTATACCCCACAACAACTCATCAAGTGTCTCATTGGTTCGGGGGAGGGGGAAGGGAATTCCATAACTCTCTAATCTTAGTTAGGATGGGAGGCCTAACAACTGATTACTTACTCTAACAACTCATTTCTTCACTCATTAGTACTCTTTGAATCTCAAGGTTTCACCTATGTCACACACTGAACGATTCACCTGACGACTCGTTAGGTCCTAATGACTTGTCACCTCACTCATCATGACTTCTAGAAACACCCTTTTCTCCTACTTTGCACCACTTAATGGGTCACTCAACAACCTATTAGGTCTCTTGACGAGTCACTGGATGACTCCTTCTGTGACCTTGTGTAGATTTTCCTATTTTTGTGTTAAACACTCGGGTTTGATCTTAGAAACTTTTTGGGTGTTACAATATGAAAATCAAGTGTCTTGTTTCACTAATTTTGAGGACCCTTACTCCATCATATCCCAGATACTAATGATTGCTCAGTTGATCCTCCTTATTGAAAATAAAAAGGAGAGACCTTTGAGGAGGTGCGAAATAGTCAAAGAATGTCCTTACCATTCATGAATGTTAGGGTATAACATCAACGAGTATCGCACCTTTAGGTTCGATTTGGAATACTTGAATGATACGGGGGATATTTGGGTCATGTTCTCTATAAACCACTACTGAAGGCCATACCAAGAGAGCCAAATGCATTGATTAGAGAGCCATTGGTTAGGAGTCTATTTTATTCTTTTCATCTCTATTGAGTCTTTATCTCATTTCCTTGTAATCAAAGAACTACGTGAGGCCTGAGCCCCACGAGGGTACATAGGAAGCTTTGTTGAACCTAGTCTTCTTATCAACTTTTGGGAAGTATATGTAATTCAAACTATAAAGGGCTTGAATTCCCTCGAAGGGATACGTAGGCAGCCTATTCAAGGCCAGAACTCAATCTTTCAAAAACTTTTGTTTCCCCCATATTGATGAAGAAGTTGGAGAATATTGCCTTATTGACATCAACAAATGTCAGAATAAGAGCTAAAACCATGACAAAAAAGACACATGGAGACTGACTCAATGCAAGTCAATCTTCCTAGACTATATCATCACTTCATATAAATAAAATGGGAAAATTCCTGCCCGTTTAGGTCTTCTTTCATAAATCCTTACCTGTGAATTAATTTATCTCAAAACAAAATAATATTTACATATTTACTTTTGTCAATTATTTTGCATTACTTAATTTAAACAAAAACTAACATAATTACCTTTGAGTTGTTTTTCTCAACAGGTAATAGAAATTTGTTAGTGTTGAAACTGATGGAGAATCTGTACTTCACTAGGTCCAAAGAAAATCCTTTCCTGACTGGAATCTTGACAAAGAATGAAAAAGATAACCAAATGAAGAAACAAATCTGACTGAAATAGTGATAGGCATACCCAAATTGTGAAACAAAATGAATTGATTGCACAACTGGTACAATAGGTTGTCAAATGTGGGTCGAATATAACAAACTTGAAACTTGGCCGAAATGGCTATTGAAGTGAATAATACTCCAACGGCCGACGAAATGAGGACTCTATCCTATTTCCCTCCCTCTAGTCTCGCTATACCTGAATCTTTCCCCATTTACGTCACTGCACCAGCTCCTACCATTCCCAAACCATCAATCTACCCTCTATATTCCAACTCCTTATATCAAACTCCAACCCCACTTTACCAAAGACAAACACTAACTGCCGTCTATTTCCAACATACCACACCTACCCTCCAAACCTCACCGCCTAATCTCTAAAATTTGACTATAATCCTTAACTAACCCATGCCGACAGTTGGGATTCTCTAAGTTCAAGGAGTCCCTAAGCTATATCCTACACCCGATGAACAATTGGAAGTGGGTAATTATAAAGAGATGGAAAAGTATTTGAGGTAGAAGGAGGAGAACAGAGATCAAGAAATGACAATCATGAAGGAGGTACTTTCTAAGGCCATGAAAGATTTTCACATCTCCCACAACACAGATGGCCTAGACTAGGATGATTTGTGCATGCAAAATGACCTGGACTTACCAAAGGGGTGCAAAATGCCAATATTTGACACTTTCAACGGAGTTGGAAATCCCCTAGCTCATTTGCGGGCCTACTGTGAAAACTCATCGGAATTGGGGCAAATGAGGCGTTAATCATGAGGCTTTTTAGCCAAAGCTTAAGTGGCAAAGTTTTAAAATGGTTCACCTTACAAGAGTTGCAACAATCTGAACTGGGGGGCCTTGGCTAAATATTTTGTCAAAAGATTCTCATATATCGTGCCTAACCGTTATTATCTAGAAAAGATCAAACAGAAGTCCATAAAAAAGTTACTAAGAGTAGGCATATACTGTTGGAGGAAGGAAGCTCCTATAGTTGGACCCCTGATGCTGGAAAAAGAAATCACCAATGTGTTTATTCGGACACAAGAACCCTAATACTATAAGAGAATGTTACTTAAGATGGGGAAAAATTTGCTGAGTTGGTAAACATAAGCGAGGCTATTGAAGATGGACTCCTAATTAGAAAGTTGTGAGTAAGGTAGTACAAACTAGCTCGACGAGATATTTGGGAAAGAAAAAAGAGGATGTGTCCTCCATATTGTACAATTCTAGTACGAGGGCACAAAACTACTTTGGCTCTGTTTCTTTATTAAGAAACCTTTTTCTTTCTCCCCTTCAAAAGATACCCCTTAACTCTATATAATTCCTTCCCCGTTTTCTATGCCCAACCAAATTACCAAGCACCTCTAGCCCACAAAAATTCACACCATCCAAATGTCCAAATACTCGCACCTGTCCCCAAAAATCCCCTAGTGTACAACCAAACACATCCCCTTACATACCAACATGCTCCACATCCAAACACTTACAACTTCCCATGACCAAACCTCGAAAGAAAACCTCCTTGAACCTTTACCCACTAGCCAAGAGCTAACTCAATTGCTTAAGCGATTGAAAGTAGCTGGATTGATACAAAACTTAGATCCCAAGTCCATCAGCACAACCTTGAGATTCTATTGGCCTGATCAAAGATGTTCTTATTATTTCGGAGGAGTCGGGTATGACATAGAATACTGCCTTAATTTAAGGCACGAGATCCAAGATTTGATATATCAAAAAGTTATTACTTTAGAAATAGTGACTTCTATTGTCAAAAACAATTCGCTACCAACATATGGGGAGCAATAGTGAACATGAGTGAAGACGAGAAAAACTGGCATATGAGAAATGCCTTGACCAAGACCAGTCCTTGTAGCCTCGAACGAGCAGTGGCCTTGTTGACTATAAAGTAGAATCCAAAATTTATGGTGATCACTACACCACTTATTGTATTTTCTTTAGTGCAAGAAGATAACCTGGTTAGGGGAAAGAAAGAGTTCGCTGTAGAGGCAGCCGACACACATGGTATGAATCAACCCATAAGTTGTTACACTCCAGAAGAACTAGACCAAGGTGCACTAAAGAGAGATTTTAAAAGAAGGTGTATCACAGAGGGTGAGATTGAGGAGTTCTGGCGGATAATGCAGCTGAAAGAGTATTTTATTGTGAAATATCTGAAGAAAACACTTGCCATGATACTTGTATGGGTATTTCTTATGAGCTCCCTGTACCATCACTAGGCATTGTTTAAAGTGCTTGATGAAGCATATATGCCGATAGGAATGAGTAGAGAAAATTTAGACTCTATGGTGTGTCACTTCATGGAGGATCATCAGATCTCTTTTTGAAAAGATGAACTACCATTTGAAAGAATGCACAATAGAGCCCTACACACCAGGATTAAATATATGAATAAGTTTGCATCTCAGGTACTAGTTGATGATGGGTCATGGTTCAATATATGCCTGATATCTACTTTGTCACAATTAGGTTATAATGTTGGGAAGATCCATCAATGTCACACGAACATAAGGGCCTTCAATTATGCTCAGAGAGGAACAATTGGGGAAGTTGATTTGTGCATCCAAGTGGGACTAACTGAGTTTGTCATGAAATTCCAAGTGATGGATATTTTGACAATTTACAATTTTCATAGGGAAGGCCATGGATCCATACGGCTGGAGTGGTACCCTCTACTCTGCACTAGTTACTGATGTTTCTTTGGGAACATCATGAGATTATCATCCATGGAGAAGGAACTGACAACAATTATCTTGATTTTTCTATCCCATCCATTGAGAAAGCTCCCTAGAGTAATAGGTTTTTCATGCTGTGAAGACAGTATATGCTGCTTATGAAGATGCTACACCCTAAATCGCGATGCCTATGGGTCGACCCATGGCAAATGCACACAACTAATCTNATAGGTTTTTCATGCTGTGAAGACAGTATATGCTGCTTATGAAGATGCTACACCCTAAATCGCGATGCCTATGGTATATAAGATGCTTACTATGGCTATGCTAAAAAGCGGATTTGAGCTTGGTTGTGGTTTAGGAAGGAATCTGGAAGGCATGCTTGAGCGTTCTATCCCGTAGAAAGACTTTTCATTTTGTTTTGGGGAATGTTCCAGTGGAAGAAGAATTTATTGAAGCCTCTCTCTATTTGAAAACTAATTATGATCTAGGTATTTATTTTTACGCTATGAGATTTTATTACCTGACACTAATTAGATTTTAGTAAAAATATTTTTAAACCTACCAAAAATCATGACATGTCACAAGATCAATGAACAAAACAAACCTAATATTTGATGAGGCTAAAGATTATGAAGAAGAGGCTATGGCACCTGAACAACTTACAGAGGATTTGAGATATTGTTTGAAGACATAGAGAAAACCCAATTTGGATGAAACAATACTCATAAACTTCGGAGATGATGATTAAGTCAAAGAAACAAGATTCAGTATTTATTTGATAGAAGCACATCTGAAAGAATTGATCACTTTGCTTTGGCAGTATATTGATGTGTTTGCCTGGTCCTACGAGGATATGCCAGGACTAAGTATCGACATTCTGTCTCACAAGTTGCCAGTTGATCTAAGTTTTAGCTTGGTAAGGTCGAAGACATGGAATTTCATACTAGATTAAGTCTCATAATTAAGGAAAAAGTCACTAAGAAGATTATGCTAAGGTAGTGGAAGTGACAAAATATCTAACTTGGATGGTTAACATCATTTCAGTATCGAAGAAAGATGACAACATCAAATCTGTATATGATATAGAGACCTCAACAAAGCTATCCCAAAAGACAACTTTTTATTGCCTAATATCCATATTCTCATTGATAATTGTGCCAAGCATGAGATGCAGTTATTTGTGGATTGCTTTGTAGGATATCATTAGATTTTGATGGATGAAGAAGACATGATAAAGAAAACTTTCATCATACATTGGGGAATCTACCATTATTGGGTGATGCCATTTGTCCTTAGAACATTAGGACCACTTATATAAGGGCTATAATGACTATTTTTTATGACATGATCCACAAAGAAGTTGAGGTGTATGTGGATTATATAATTATCAAAATCCGTGAGAGTTCAGATCATCTTGTTCACTTAGAGAAGTTTTTCAAAAGGCTGCTCAAGTATAATTTGAAGTTGAATCTGGCTAAGTGCATTGGGGTTCTCGCTGGTAAATTATTGCGTCTTATAGTTAGTAGGAGAAGAATTGAGCTTGATCCCTCCAAGATCAAGGCCATTAAAGAGTTGCCTCTTCTAAAGACTAAGAAGGAAGTGATGAGTTTCCTAGAAAGACTCAATTATATCAGTTGATTTATAGCTCAACCAACAATGAGTTGTGAACCCATATTCAAGCTGCTGAAGAAGGATGCATAGATGGAATGGACTTAAGAATGTCAAAAGGCTTTTTAAACTATTAAGAGTTCTTTGTCAAAGCCACCAATGTTAGTGCCATCATGAGAAGGAAGACCTTTATTGCTCTATGTATTTGTATCAAATCACACAGTTGGATGCATATAGGGGCAATATAAAGAATTTGGAAGGAAAAAATGAGCAATTTATTAAAGTAAGAAGTTCACACCATATGAGGCTCGTTATACTCTCTTGAAAAAGACTTGTTGTGCTATTTTTCTCAAAATTTGAGGCATTACTTATCAACATATCCTACATATGTCTTGAATAGATCCTTTGAAGTACATTTTTCAAAAGCTGATGCAAATTGGTAAGTTAAGGGAGTGGTAAATGTTGCTGAGTGAGTTTGACATAGTATATATGATTCAAGAAGCAATCAAAGTACGAGATTTAGCTGATAATCTAATAGAGAATCTGGTAATGAAGAGTATGAACCCCTACAAACTTACTTCTATGATGAAGAAATGTTTGTGGAAAGAAGAAAATGACAAATCCTATCTTGGTTGGAAAGTATTCTTCAATAGAGCGGTAAGTTTCAAATGTTCTAGAATTGGAGTTGTGTTGGTATCAAAACTAGGGTATCACTATCTGGTGACAACAAAGCAGTGTTTCCCATGTACTAATAACATGGATGAATAAGAAGCAGGTATCCTCGGTATTAGATTGGCTCTCGATATGAAGATTTAGAAATTATTGGTGGTGGTGATTCAGACGTGCTAATTCAATCAAGTTCAACGATAGTATGATACAAAAAATTCAAAAAAAATTTCTTACGTACACTTGGTATAAAGGTTGTGGAAAACATTCCAGAAGATTGAGTTCAGATACACTTTGAAGGTGCAAAATGAGTTTGTCGTACACCCACATGTAACACCTCGTACCATCAGAAAAAATTCCTGAAACTTAGTAAGAGACCCTTTATATGAATTATGGAGTATCTAGGGTCTGTGAATCTTTTAAATAGTTATAGAAGTACCTTGGAGTTTAATAAATGGAAGTATGAAATTGTAGAAAAATAACCGTGGAGGCATCGTAGGTGACTTACGAATTGTAGATGAGTTTTGTGAGCCATGGGTTGTACCATAAGTGGAAGTTTTTATAAGTCACTGATTAGTTCAACAAGATAGTCTACGAGCTATAAATTGAATTTACAAACCATACATTACTTATCGGATGAAACTTCAAAGAATGAGTGAGGAGTAAATTCAATAGACGATCCATTCTGTAGACCGTAGAATGATTTTTTGGTCCGCATCTGGGACCATAGAATGATTCTATGGTCCGTATTTGGGACTGAGGTAGAAATTTAGAGTCTTAGATTTTCCTCGATCAATAGATGATACATTCTATGGACTGTTAATTTGTTGTATAATTCATACTTGTCATCGTAAGTGAAACTTCAGAGAATTGATTTTTCCCTTGTTCAACAGATGATGTATTCTACATATAGCATATTCATTCTATATCTATATCTCTAATAGTAATTGGAAGCTTGGGCCCTTAGACTTGACTTATGGATCACAAATTAATTCTATGATTTGTAACAGTGTCCAAGGGTCGTAAGTTGTAATTTTTCTCTGCCCCTATATAAACATTGGACCCGATACTTACATTCATTTTCTTCACCTCTAACTCAGTGGAGTGACTTCTCCCCCTCTCATAGCTCTCCTAACTCTAGGTAAGTCCCTTTCAAACTTTGAAGATTTTCTTGCATGCAAGCTTAAATTGGTGAGTTCCTAGCTTCTACTCTTCTAGGGTTTCAAGGAAAAACCACATCTAGATTAAGGAAGACATAGAAACCTCTTTTCCCAAACTCTAAATTATGATCTTCTCTTTCATTTTGAGAAAAAAAGATATGTAAGGTAAACCTAATATGTGGGAACATCATGTTTCTTGCCTACAAACTTTTTTTCTAGCTCATGCAAGATTACTCCATGATTACTAGGGTTTTCATCTAAAGTCCAAGAAGCCCTATATTTTGTTGTATGGATTTCATGAATATTTTGAGCTGCTATAAATTTCCTATTCAAGTTGTATTACAAGTTTCTCCATCTACATGGATGAAAGTGTAACTAATTTATGATTTTGCCCTTCAAGTCTAAAATATGAAGTCATGATGATATGATTTGAGATTACTCCCACGATTTTAATCAAAAATATTTGGAATGTATTTATGAATAATTTACCTAAACTAGGGTACATAAATTTCTATTATGAGTAGGAGATTTCCATTTAAAACATGATTTTGATTTCAATTTTTTTTCGATTATAAATAATGATATATGAATATGAGCTTTCAGATAAAGTATAATGTATGATTATGAACTCTTTAGAAAAGAGTATGACTTTGATTATGAGCCAAAGACCTATTTCATGAACATATTATTTAGGGAGCGAATTGTTAACCAAGAAGGCATAAGTCCTTTAGACAAGTTCTTGAAACTATGTTTTCCAATGTAGGAGTGGAGCATACTGTTGCCGCAGGCGGATCCCCATGTTTTCCCCTACAATGGATGAATTATGGACTTAGCTAGCAAGTTATGCCATATATGCCACCTACTTGGAAAGCTAGGTGATGGCTTAGCTGATTGGGTTTAGATTAGACACCATGTAGATACATGGTAGTTTATGTTGGTTAACTCATGGATTATAACAATATAACGACTATATTATGGACTTTAAGGGCAATTTTCATGTTTCTTTTTTGAGAAACCTACGATTATTACATGTTAAATTCTCTACTCCTTCATAGTTTATGTTTCATTTTATCATCTTACATATAGTACAATTTCATGTGATAACGCCCCTTCTGTTAGGGATGCTGCATTATTTAATAATATAACCTCCGGTATAGAGACGATTTGCTGAGTAGTGTAGTAGGTTCTCCACAGTCCAGCTTTTGGTGAGCCCCATTCTTTCTTAGGGCAGATGTTATCTTTCAGCTATGCCTAGTTTTAACTTGAGATGTTCTAGGGGCCTTTTCCCAGTAGATCATATACTCTTTGTTTATTAGAGGCTTCATAGACTGCCAGTCCAGTACATTTTTACGACCTTCTACTCAAATTTGACCATTGTGTTTTATGATGTACTAAAATGATGATTTTTATGGAAAATATCTACTTTTAATACATGTTGGCCTTCTTAAATGATACGATACCCATGTTCCCTCATGATTAGTTGAATCCTCTATGTTCTATGCCATATTGAAGGGTATTCTTGATCTAGGAATGGCATCGGGTGTCAGTCTTGCCTAGGCCCTAGGCTGGGGGCATGACAAACTTTATATTAGAGAACTAGGTTTATGTGTCCTAGGGAGTCTATTAAGTCATGTCTAATAGAGTCCTACTTATGGGTGTGAAGCATGCCTTACTTATAATTAGGAGGCTGCATGACATTTAGAAAATGCTACTCTTCTTTAATACTCTAGATCGTATTATAGAGAGATCCTTAAGACTTGAATCTAACTCGTCCATTACTACAAATTTCAACTTTGGTGAAAGACGCACAATCTAAAGGGCTACAAATAATGCTAATGCCTACTATAGGGGTAGAGTCTAGTGTGTCATCTTTGACTCAGGGGAAGTAGACAAGATCTCAGGGTCACTAAACTGGCATCAGATAGGGCATCATCTCCTCCTTCTGTAGTGAATCCGATGGGAAATCTGAACCTTTTCCATCTCAGCAGCTGTGTTTTTTAGACGTAGAGTTTAAGGGAGCAATTAAGATGCACAATGATTTGTTGCAAACTAGTCCTAGTGTCAGGAATTAGCTCCTGTCAGTATTAATTCTCAGCATCTGAGTAATACTTCCCAAATCATGGAATTTCTCAACATGAACCCATTAGTCTTCACAGGGTCGAAGGTAAAAGAAGACCCTCAGAACTTTCTTGATGAAATCCAGAAAATTCTTCTGGTTATACATGTCATTAAGAAGGAGGGAGTTGAAATTTCCTCTTACCGGTGGAAGGACGTTGCTTATATGGTATGAAAAGTGGGAGATGTCCAGGGGAGAGGATACAACTTCGGCCATGTGGGAGGAATTCATGGAGCCTTTCAATGATCATTTTCTACCCTTAGAATTGAGGGATTCCAAAGCTAAGGAGTTCATGACACTTAGGCAATGTGGCATGAATGTGAGGGAGCATAGCCTCAAGTTCACAAACTTGGCCCACTTTGATCCAGAAATGGTCTCCACCATGAGGGCCAGAATTCGCCCTTTT
This sequence comes from Datura stramonium, assembly GCA_018107945.1. NCBI lineage: Eukaryota > Viridiplantae > Streptophyta > Magnoliopsida > Solanales > Solanaceae > Datura > Datura stramonium. The sequence continues at coordinate 263,418 of JACEIK010000478.1, read as the reverse complement.
ATGTTTGGCCTTGGGAGACACATAGTTGGCAAAAGTGTTGTGGCCTTATTACATAAGAATATGAATATAGATAGAATAATGGTCTATGCATAGTAGACCAAGGACAGTAAACATGTATACTAGCTCGACAGGGAGCAGAATTACAGTAAGAGGGCTAGGTCACCTGGCAAGCAGTTACTGGGGGAGTAGTGGTAGATCCATTTTCCACCAGAGGTCGTCAATGCCTTTACCAACTTCCACTAGTGCGCCGCCTTAGGGGTCTTAAAATGAGTAGTGAGGGCAGAGTAAAGCGCAGGCTCTTAGTCTCAGGCTAGTGTTGTGATCACGCCTAAATTACACCCCACAATAAAAGTATAAAGAGATCGCTATCAAATATAGGAACCCAACTAGGCTGGGGTCGACCCACAAGAAATAGGTTGAAAATAATATGTTAATGATGATTAAATCAATAGGTAGTCAATATTTTGGAAGAGGGTTGCAAATAAAATAAAATTAATTTATTAGTCATCTATCCTGGTAGATTTCGTGTAAGACTAACTCTTAAGTTCATCTAACATCTCTTGACCTACATAGATGAATTTCACTCTAAATTCTCTCATACTTTAGGTGTTCATATTTTGCTCTCGCCATAAGTCTGGAATTAACTATCCTCGGTTAGAGTTCAAGTTAATTAGATGAAGGTTGGTAGCCTCAAATTTTCATTGTTATTCTCTTTTTTAAAATTCAACTTCTTTGGTTGAGCAAGTTGATGATACAAACACGTTTCAACATTTGCAACCACTAAAACTAATTAAAATGAAGAAAATAATAATTCACTTAATTGACCATTCAAGAATCACTATTTTATTTTGCCTACTTCCGTTAATCCTTCATGGTTCTCACAACCCTAGCTAAAGAGATTAGCAGCTCATGTTTGAAGAAACAATAACATAATATTTATAAGAAGTCATGATAAAATACTTATAATAATATGAAATTATTTGAAAAATCTCTAAAGATAAATAAAATCACAAGAACTTGATGTTTTTCTGTTTTTCACACTTACAACAATAATGATTAAAGAATAAGTGGTGAATTCAACTTTCACAACTAGTTAGACTAATTTTCGATATCTAAAATATTCTAATAAGAGGTATATATAGTAGTAGAATAAATATGCATTTGTTCCTACTTGGATTGGGATTGGACTTTGCAGGTTTTGCTTCGGACAATGGGGGTCTGCATCACGCCATTGGTTTTTCCATATGGGCCTCGGTGTCACACCTCTGTTTGCACTAGTGTGGCCTCCACACCGCACAGTGCAGTGTACTGGTGTGCCTCTACAATGCCAAACTTCTTCAATCTTGTCTTTCTCAATACAATTTTGCCATACATGCTTTTCAAGGCATAAATAAGTCAAAATCCACCACTTTAATACTTGTAAACATCTAATCATATGCTAAACTCTTTTTCACAAACATCATCTGAAATCAAACAAAGCACACATAATTTGTTTTCAAAACATAGCTATGTATGGGCAACATATGGAAAATAAATGTATTAATACACCCAACATCACTACCCCATACTTCAACTATTCTTCGTCCTCGAACAATCTACTAATTTCCCACTCAAGTTTACCCACAAAATTCACCCTACGAACAAGTCTACTTACAATCAGGTTCATTAGACAATTTGATCAAGCTACAACAACATTCAAAGGTCAAAATTCGAAATTACTTAGCTTCTACAATTAACTCAACAAGATATATTTGGGCCAACATGAATGATAAGTAATTTAGCAATCAAAGATATATCAAAACCTTACCATTATGCGCTCCTCACTATTTGGAGAGATACCCTCACACTCACATGATATATATAACAATTTGGTCTTGAGAATAGATAGAACAATATCACTCACTCTCCCAAAGAACTCAACATGCATACAAAAGACTACCCATAGGATCGCCTTTAGTATAAATACTTCGCTAATATAAAATATCCAATCTAATATTAATTAGGACATAAGAAGGTTGTAATGTAGGCCTTAGGAGTCATTTGAATCAAATAAAGTCCAATAGAATAAAAGGGATTAAGCTTGTAATATGGCTATCAAAAGAATAGGCTAAGACTCAAAATGACAAACTAGGGAAATGACATCAAGGTAGGTAAAATTAGATACAAATAGGCTACCAAAGAAATACCTATATCACTTCCTAGATTCAACATTCTCATTTCTCTTAGCACACACCCCGGATAAGTTCTAAACATCAAATTACAAATATGGAGTATACAAAAGTATCTCACACACACAATGGCAAAAATAGTTCAATAATGGCAATCCAGATTAGGTGAAAACATATATCTATATAGAATGTCTCACATTATTAAGCCCAATTTTTCAAGCATACGAGTTAAGTTCCAAAAGTATAACTGTTTCTACCTTTTCATGCATTTTTGAGTGAATTATACAAAGTCTTAATGATACCCTAAGGGGTCGTTTGGTTATGGGTTAGAGTTATGGAGGTATTAGTAATACATAAATTAGTTATAAGGGAATCTATGTATTATTTTATGTAGGGATTAGTTATGCAGGGATTAGTTATGCAGGGATACTATTCATGTATTAGTTATGCAGGT
>JACEIK010000478.1:245460-260435 GCA_018107945.1 Datura stramonium | reverse complement strand
ATTCTACCCCGCATAAAATTATACATAGATTTCCTCATAAGTTATGTAAGTATAGTTATGCAGAATTACTAAAACACAACCAAACACCACATAAAATTAATACATGAATAACTTTTATACAACATTTGAAATCTACCCCAACCAAACATGGTATAAAACTAATACATGAATAACTCTTGTTCTATTTAGAAACCAAACATAGTATTAAATTAATACTGGAATAACCAAGTTATTCATGTATTAATTTGGTCCTTATACAGTAACCAAACGGCCCCTAAGTGAAGTGCCTAGCATTCATAAGGTTTTAAGTTCTTGCTCTCCTACAAATGACTTATTTTTTCTTAAGACGATCTTCATCCATCAATCATCAGGAACTATCATGACTATGGCTCAGAAAAAAATATAAACCCTCTAATTGGTTCTAAGGGATTATCCACCGGAAAAGTACCGAAAATGAAAATCAGGGGAACCCAAATAAAAAAAAACTAAAAACATATAAAAACAATTACAAGCTAGTAGGATTAAGTCATGCACCACAAAAAGAAATCTAGGACCACCATGAACAAATTAGCAATCAAGGCATACATGGTACAAGGAAGTTTACTTCTCCCATCCCTCACTTAATCAATAGTATTATCCTCAGTGCTAAAATCAATGAAGCACAAGTAGAAAGGGTGAAAAAAGAACTCTATGGGCCTAGTCCTCATCATTTGTGGGGGCATAAGCAGCTTCTCCCATCTCTAAGTCCTCTCCATCAACAACATGAAACTCCAAATCGGAGTCAATTCGAGCCTGCTCATCATCAGTGGCATCACCATCATCAAAGAGCGCCTTAAAACCTAGCCTAACTCTACAAAGATCTCTAGAATGCTCACTTAAAGGATAGTCAATGTTCAGTTGCTACAACTGCTCCTCAGTTACCCCACTCAGCCTCAGTTGAAGCATTTACATGCCATACAAGTGACCTAAAATATTATCAATGAGCAGATTGCGCTCACTAATAGACGACATAGGACCATGAATACCCTCGAGCTACTTTGTCTTTGTCACATCTAACCCTTTTGGGTTGTACCCTGGTCAATAATCAACCACCTTCTCCTCAATCTGCTGTCTCTTAGAATTCAGGTCAAGAGACCCCCAAACTAAATCTCTGTCCGTTCTTCACCCTCGCCCTTATCAAGACCTCTCTAATAATAACTCCGACATTTATTGTCCTCCTAATCATCAAAGAAAACACAAGACAAACTCTTTCTCTGGTCAAATGTGTCACATTCCTTCTAGGCACCTTGTAACCACAAATAATTTTTAACCACATTCTTGCCTTCCTGCTCATGTGGGCATATGGAAAAGTAATGTGATACTCGAACTGCTGATATTAGGTCCATCATGCTACTGATCTAGGGCCACTATGAGTATGGAAGAATTTGGATCGGTCCACCTAGTCTTTCATGTGTCCTTGTTGAAGAAATGTGTCAGTGATCCGACCTTAGTAGTGCCTTTAGAGAGTGCTGGTGTAAAGGATAGTCTCTTTTACGAAGAGGTTCCAGTTCAGATTCTAGACTTTCAAGTTCATCAACTGAGAAATAAGGAGTTGTTTCAGTAAAGGTTTTATGGAGGAACTAGCTAGTTGAGGGAGCTACATTGGAGGTCAAAACAGATATGATGGCTAGATACCCTCAACTTTTCCCTTCTGGCTCAACTTCAGCATAAGGTACTAAATTCCTCCTTAGTACTCTATTCAGTTCCATACTCATAAGCTCTATTTATGTCTTAGTGTGCATCCTAGTTGCATGAATTCAGTTAGTATTTCTATCTCAGTTTGGAGTAAGTCACTCCTTCAGTACTTAGTTTAGAGTCTTTAGTTCGAGATTGCGGCTCTTTCCCCAATCTTTCTAGCTTACTTAGCCTTCATTCAAGGATAAATGTTCCCAAGGGGGAGATATTGTAACACACGAAAATCTCCATAGACCGAACCCTAGACTTGAAATGAAAAAAACCATTTTTTTTACCTCAGAATGACTCAACCAACGAGTCATTATCAGGACCAACGACTCGTTAGGAGAGTCGTCGTCAGTTCTGAAAATTTTCTCTCAGGTACCAATGAGGCATAGAATGACCCATTGTGTGAAGTAATGAGTCATCCAGTTGCTCGTTGTAACATAGTGTAGAAACCTGTCAAATCCTTCTTCCAAACAATGAGTGAGACGATGAGTCGTTGTTTGATGTAATGACTCGTCCTAGGAAGTCATTGAATGAAATCCAGAAAAAAGCTAAAGTCACCCTAGTGATAATGGGTGGAAATAATGACCCGTTGTTTCAGATAATGGGTCACTCTATCCGTCCATTGGGGATATCCAGAATCTGCTCAAACTTCCTCCAGTGACAATGAGTGGAACCAACGACCCGTTGTTCCATCTAATGGGTCATCATTCCCTTATGGTGGTCAAGTACAGAAACTAGATTTTTTAGGCTTAGGACCAACGACTGATCCCAATGCGTCATGATCACAACCAATGACTCATTGTGTGACCCGTTGAATATTGATGGGCAGTTTTCTAGACTTTTCTCCAGAGGTATTTTTATAACTTTTTGCTATTTTAGTTCCAAAACTATGTCATTTTGTAAATATTTTCAAAGAATTTAGAGGGGTAAATGGTTCTTCTCCCTAATTCTCCACTTAGATTTTAGTATAACATTCGTAGACTTTAGAGCTTTTCTCTCAAGCCACGAACTAGGGATCCCAATTCTCCATAGAATTTTCATGCTATGTCTCCGGGATTTCTTCTCCAGGTATGTGGGATTTCAATAAAGGTTATTCTTTCACCTTTGTGTCCCAAAATCTTTCAAAAAAACATTGATATCTTAGTCCCATAGAAAAATCATGTCTTAGGGTTTTTGTTAAGTTACGAGTTTACTTATTACTTCAATGTTCTCAAGTCTCCTATGATTTCTAGTACATGATATTCATGGTTTTACAAATTCAGTTACAAATAATACTTTTGTGATAGATTTTCACATGATTCAAGTTCAGTTATATAAATACATATTTTGCTTCTATATGGCATTGAGTTAGCATGAATCATATTTCAATCTTTGTGATTCTATCATGATTTCAGTATATAGATGTTAATAACATAATCAGTATTTTTAGGTTCTTTAGGCTCTTAGAATACTATCAGATTAAGCTTCTGACTTAGCTTTAAGAACACTAGTTTTCGAGCTATGTATAAATTATCAGTAAGCTTATCAATTAGGAGTAGTTTTTAGCATCGAGCCGGTCTAGGGTTCAGCATACCCAGGACCCAGAACTACGTGCCACCGTAGGTTATTATCCTGAATGGACATTAATGGATTGCGTGCACTTGAGCGATATTAGTGGCACATAGTTCTGGGTCTTGGGTCCTATCGATGGGGCGTATACATCAAACTCTACAGTTAGATCCGATGGTTATATGTCGATTAATCGACTCTCCCATCATTTAGTAAATTTACAGTCTCAGTTAGAGTTACTGACTCAATGTTTAGTACATATACATAACCTTTAAAACAGTTTTTACTATACTTTATTATATATTGTCAGAATACTAATTCACATTGATATTTATGTACCTTAGTAATGGTCATGGTACTTTAGTTCAGTTATGCATTTTAGCACAACTTTTTAGATTATCAGTATGTTCTATATATTCCAGCTGCATCTCTCATATATTCAGTATATTCAAAGTACTGACTGCATACTTCTTGTGCTATATTTTTTTATGATATAGGCTCATGCTCTCAAGCTCAGCAGCGGGGTTAGATTCTCCTTCGGACTTATTGCAGCAGAGTTGTATTGGTGAGTCCTCATCTTCCGAGGACTGGAGTCTTCATTTCCATCTATTGTCATTTTTAGTTTTTTAGACATTAGAGTTAGCTGGGGGTTTGTCCTAGCAACTCATCAGTTTTCTTTTAGAAGGCTTTCAAACAAACTATGTTAGTTTTAGCTTGGGTCTCAGTGTTTAATTGACAGCTCAGTATTTTGTCAAATATCCTTTGTTTATAAAGTATTTGGTTACTTGTTATAAACAACTTCCGCATAAGATTCTTTCATAGTATTGTAGTCATAATAGAATTATGCTAAGACATGGGTTAGCTTGGAGCCGTTCGTGGTTCTAAGAACCATGTCATATCCAGGGTGTAGACTCGGATCATGAAACTTGTGGGCTCTAAAGTGGGGTTAGTGATTCGTATCGGGGTCATTCACACGGGGGTCTATCGGCGCGTTGCGATGCCCAGTGCCAGACTGCCTTTTGTGCCTCTTTTGCATTCTGTTATGCTCCAATTTTCTCTGACATTTATGAATTAATTCTTGCATGCTTGAACAAACAAATCAACTCTAAAAACATGAAAAGAAAAAAAATTTATAATATATTGGGTTGCCTCCCAAGCAGCGCTTGATTTAACATTGCGACATGATGTGGGTATCTTGATTTCTCAGGCTTCATCAAATTACCGGATCTTACTTGAGTGGCACTCCTCATCCCTAGCATTTATCAAAGATATGGCCCTCAAGTCTTTTGGCATTTTTGAATTTCAGCAAACCTTCAACATGGCTTCCTCACCATTAAGCCAAAACTTGAGCTCACCTCATTCCACATCAACCAATGCCCTTGCAATGGACAAAAATGGATGCCCCGATATGATGGGGACATCAAAATTGACTTCACAATCCAGAATGACAAAGTCCACCAGAAAGATGAAATTGTCCACTTTTACAAGGACATCAGTTATAATGCCCACGGGTATCTTCATTGTGCGGTTGGCCATGAGTAGTAGCATTGATGTCCATTTGGGTGTTTCTAGACCCATCATCTTAAATATTGTGAGCGACATCAAATTTGTACTTGCACCCAAGTCACACAGAGCCTATTTAAAATTACAGGACTCTACTGTACATTGAATAGTAAGAGGCCTAGGATCCTCTTTTTTCAAGGCTAAGGAGTGTGTGACTAAGGTGCTGCACTTATGCTCTCTCTATTCAAAGTTCATCAACTTTTTCCTTGTTACGAGATGTTTCATGGACTTTGCATAGCCAGGAATTTTCTCAAGAGCTTCAATCAAGGGAATGTGTTCATCAAAAGCTGCTTTAGAATGGCCATAAATTTTTGCAACTTTCTCTCATTGGCCTTCTTTATAGTCTGTTGAGGGGCTGGTCTTCTTAGGTCTTTCATTTCTTTCTGTACTGCAGCATCCCTGTCCGCGGTAGGTCCCTCTTCTAGCACAATCTCTCTCCTAAAGGTGATTGCCATGTAATGACCCTCATTCCTAGGGTTTGGGACTGTATCGCTTGACAGGATCCCTTTCTATCTCTGATTAAGTTCTATAGAGACTTGCCCCATCTGATTCTCCAATTGCTTAATAGATGTAGAATGTGAATCCACTAGCAAACTCAAACTTGATAATTCTACGCGCATCTCTTGATTCCTAATTCGGCAGACTCAAGCTTCTTTAGCATCTTGCTCATCATATCTTCCATCCTCACACTGATGGAGTCATTCACACTGAATCTCTTGCCCTAGGTGGCACATATGCTCCATTTCTGTCATTCTTCTGTCCATCTCTATTGCGCCAATTTCCTTGGTCTCTATCTCTAAACCCAAACTTGTCATAATATTTATTTCCATAGTAGTTCTGACCTTGATTTTCTTGGCCTTGATAATAAGAGTCGTGGTTAGACCCTTGGGTGTTGGCTGAGAAATCCCCTGATTGTTCAGAAAATTAGCCTCCTCTTCCGTATTAGGGTAGTAATCATCATACCTGAGCCCTTTTTCTTGAGCGTTCACTGCATGACCTTTTGTGAGTTCACTATTGATAGATGCTTGGTGATCATTTCTAATTAGGTTTTGAGATTGGCAATATCCTGATCCCATTTTTCTTCTTTCGTTCGCTGCTCTATTGTAATGCCTCTAGACTAGTTTATTACAATAGCCTCAAATTCTCGAGTGTGTCATTCCCTGTTGGTCTTTATCATTTTATCCATTATTTCACTAGCTTCTGCAAAAGTATGGGCCATCATAGACCCCTCTGCTATCCTATCTGCTACAGTTTTACTGGAGGCGCTTAGTGACCTGTAAAATACCTCCAAAAGAACTTCCTATGGATGCTTGTGATTAGGGCACTACTTCAGCTTCTTTTTAAATCTCGTCCACGCCTCATGTAAGGATTCCTCTCGTCATCTCAGAACTCTACTCTGAATCTCTTCCTCAACTCCTTGGTACGATTCGTACCATCTAGCTATGAACTGTAAGTCCCTGTTGTACTCTCAAACCATCGCCCTTGGACAACATGCTATGTGCAGTTATACAACTCGTACCACTCAGCAACGAGTCATACTGAGGCCCATACTAAGGAATTTCTCAAATTTTTCTGCTACTCAAATTCTAAATCCCAAGCCTAATCTTAGGAAACTTTGGGTGTTACATTATCTCCCCTTGCGAACAGTTGTCCTTGAATGGAGACTAAATAAACTAAAGAGGTAGGGAAAGAGCTGCAATCCCAGAACTAAAAGCTATAGACTGAAAAATGACGGGGTGACTGACTCCCAACTAAAATACATGATTATACTGAATTCATAAAACATACATGCATGCTATAACATGAAAGGAACTGAGAAACATGAACTTGACATGAAACTGAATAGAGTACTAAGGAGGAAACTGGTACCTCATACTAGAACTGAACCAGAAGTGAAAAGATGTGGTATCCAGCCTCATATTTTCTTTGGTTTCCCACATAGCTCACTCAACAAATTGATTCCTCCACCAAACTTTCACTGAAGCTACTTCCTTGTTCCTCAACTTCTGAACCCGACGATCAAGGAACTCAACCCGAACTTCCTCATAGGTAAGGCTATCTCTCACCCCAATGCTTTATACTTGAACAACTAAAGTGAGATTGCCAATGCATTTTTTCGACAGAGGTACATGGAAAACTGGATGCATCGAAGCTACTCTGCTAGTAGCTCAAACTCATATGCCACCTTACCAACTCATCTCAAGATCCTATAAGGACCAAAATATCAAGGACTAAGCTTTCCTTTCTTACTGAACCTTATAACCCCCTTCATGGGAGACACCTTCAGGAACACCCATTCATTGACTTTGAATTCAAGCTCTCTCCTCTTAACATCCGCATATGAATTCTAACGACTCTGAGCTATTTTTAGCCTTTCTCTAATAAGCTGGATTTTCTCCATAGCCTCATGAACTGAATCTGGTCCTATCAACATAGCCTTACCTACCTCAAATCATCTAATAGGTGATCTACACCTCCACCCATAAAAAGCCTCAAATGGAGCCATATGGATGCTGGAGTGATAACTGTTATTGTAGGAGAACTCAATGAGAGGAAAGTGATCATATCAACTACCTTGAAATAAATCACACATTCTCTCAATAGGTCCTTAAGATTCTGAATGGTTCGCCCAGCCTGACCACCTGTCTGCGGGTGAAAACTTATGCTGAGCTTCACCTAAAAACCAAGTCCCTTATGAAATGATCTTCAAAACTGAGAGGTGAACTAAGTACCCCTATTTGAGATGACGAACAAAGGAACTCCATGCAACTGAACCAACTCCCGAATTTACACTCTAGCATAATCCTCGGCTGAATTTGTATTTTTGACTAGTAAGAAATATGCAATTGGTCAATCTGTCCATAATCACCTATTTAGAGTCATACTATCAGCGTGTATGAGGCAGAGTCATATTATCAACATGTACGAGGAAACCTTGTAATGAAGTCCATATTGATCTCTTCCAACTTCCAAGTTGGAATGCTGATGTCCTGTAGCATACCTCCAGGTCTCTTATGCTCTCAACTCAACTTTATGCTAGAGGTTCCTTATGACCTTAACTTGCATCCAACGCTCTTCTTACACATATGAATTGATATTAACACCTTGTTTCCATAAATTTCATCGGGTTCGAGTCGATCCACATACCTAGAATAGTTTAAAACTTATCCCAAAAGTCCGAGGCATTATAATATCTCAACTCAGGAGCAGATGGTATGAACTGTACCATGATCCTATGATCCCTTACATGTTCCTCGTATCTCCCAATCCAAATTGGTCATTCTCTGTACCTCTCACCACGAATGCCAATAATGGCTGGTACTACCTTACCATGAGTCGTACCATGGCTCATGGTTACCAAATATTTCCTGAGCATTTCTCTGTTTTTTCCTACTATGAACCATCACTATGGCTCGTAAAATCTAGGTACATATCGTAGGATCGACTCGTGGTTCTTGAAAAACTTCTATTGAACCTTCAGTTCTTCACACTATGGGTTCTTGGTATGACTCATACAATTCTCCTACGAGTCGTTTTGAGGCTCATTCCGAGGGAATTTTCCAAATTTCTCTGTATAGTCAAACACCAAATTTAGGGTCTAGTCTTAGAGACTTTTGGGGTGTTACATTATCTCCCCCTTGTGAACAATCATCCTTGAAAAGTAGATTAGTAGAGCTGAAAAGATCAAGAAAGAGCTGAAATCTCAAAACTAAATGATATGGACTGAACACTGATAGAGTGACCGACTCCGAACTGAGCTACAAAGCTGAACTGAATATGTGGATCATACGTGAATGCTAATACATGAGAAGAACTAAAGGACATGAAACTGGAATAAAACTGAGCAAAGTACTTAGAAGGAATTATTTCTTCACACAGAACTGAGCTGGTAAGGACAAAGTTAAAAATCCAAAAACTACTTTCTGATATCTGAATAGCTGACATGATAATTGGTCTGACTAAGGGTAAGATTGGGATCACTATCTGAAGTGGTTACCTATCTTTTTGGAAATCTAAACATAGGCATATGTAGAGTATAATGTTGACTGAAACTTAGGTGAAGACACCTAAATAGGAATGGATCGACATCCCATAGATACTATCGCCGGAACTTTCCATTGGAACATTAAAGACTTGACATGACCCTTCAAATTATCATCTCCCCCTTAGCTTAATGTCATCATTCTAAGGCTCTTGGATTCTTACTTAAGGCTAGGCTATCATCATAACTCCTGACTCCTATTCGCCTCTAAACTATCACTAAAGGCTTCATACTTATAACCATTTCATACCATCCACTGACATATCTCATACTAGAATGCAAAAGGGATCTTATACATCATACTGCAACTCCTGGGTCTAACAACATGCAAGGATGAACATGAAAAGCTCATAACATACTTGTGACTACCTCTGGAGAGTTTCCCTAATCCTGACGTAATGACAGGGCATAGAAACAGTGCTGATGCTGTCCACTACCCATACTATCTAATGTGCCTTCCTGATGTAGGAGGGTTGTTGGAGCTATTGAAGAGTTGGATGGGGCTCTACCTTCTCCCCATTTGGTTGCTGGGAAATCTCTGAGTTTATGGCCCGACTTGCCAACTCTTGTAAGATGGATATGTAATCTCCCTTACCCTTGGTTTGTATGAAAAACTGGATGCTGATTGTGCTAGGGCTGATGACCTCTGATGGGAGTATGAGCGGTGTCTACCACTCGTCTTCTGATGAGAAAACTCCGATTCTCCTGTCCTAGCTCTCTTGTTCTCCCTTTCCTATTCCTTTAACTTTTCTTGCTTGATCTGCTGAGCATGGATAATGAGTCTGGAAATGTCTATGTCACTGATAAGCATAGCGGTCCCGCACTTCTTGATCACTACATTTGAGACTCCATTTACGAACTTGCTCATGCAAGCCCTCGACTCAGCAACCATCTGTGGAGAATATTTTGACAGCTGAGTGAACTTCAAAGCATACTCCTGCACTGTCATGTCATTCTATTTCAAGTTGAAGAACTCCGCAGCCTTTACTTCCCTCAACTCCCAAGGAAAGAACCTGTCCAAGAAGGCTATCACGAACTCGTTCCAACTCACCGGAGCAACACTTGTCCTACGTCCTTCCTTCCATTGTCTGAAGCATATATGAGCTACCCCTTTAGTTTATAGAAGGCTAAGTCTGCACTCTCCTCCATGGAGATTCCTATAATATGGGTAATCTTCTGAATCTCATCAATGAAGTTTTATGGATCCTCATCCACCTTCAACCCAAAGAATTCCGGCAGGTTCATTTTAATGAAATCTTATACCCTTGCCACCATAGCATTCCCCTTAGGGTTCACGGGTGCCACCACCAGATAGTTGTCTTTTTCTATGACGGTCGTCGCCAACACCTAGAATACAACCCAAAACTCTGCATGGGTAACCTGCTCATTTATCAATTCGACTGGAGCTGACTGGTGCTCATTATCATTTCTCCTTCCGCTTACTTGTCTGGGAGGCATTGTCTGCAAACGCGTAAAGCACGAGTTAGAAGAGAAACTTTTAGAGTTTCACACTCTACAAATGATAAGAATAATGAAGAAAGAGATTTTTCCTAAAAATGCCTTGTAGCCTCTTTCTCATAAGTGTGGCATGATTGACACCCATGAAAAAGATCTACTTGACATGGATTTTAGACACCCTAGGATACTCTAAACCTAATGCTCTGATACCAAGTTTGTCACGACCCGAGCATAGATACCAGACGTGACAAGGGACTTAGAACCACAAAAGGGTCCAAGCCAACCCATGGAATATCATAATACTAATATAATCTGACTTCAAATAGAAAATTAAGCATAAGCTAACTGGAAAAATAAAGCATCATTTCGCGTAATGGCATAGTTTGTTAAAAACACTAAGTCATAAGTTGAAACTACACTACACTGTCTAAAAACCTCTACTACTCAAATGCTGCTGGGACAAGTCCCCAGCTAACTCCAAAATCTAAAACTAGAATCATACTAAAATGAAGAAACAAAACTCCCATCCTCAGAAGATGAGGACTCACCACTGCTAGCTAATAATGTCCGAAATGTGTCTACTCACAAGGCTGAATTTGAATATCTAGATCTATATCATAAAATGTATAGCACGTAAAGTATGCGGTCAGTACATGAAATGTACTAAGTATATGGGAAACGTAACTGGAAACAAGAACATACTATGAATCTGAGAAAAGATTGTACATAAACATGGATGAATGCATAAGTTGAGGTAACATATAATGACCCTTTCTTAGATGCATGAATACCGACATAGGATGCTAGTTTGAAAATATTTTAATGAATTATAAGTAAAGATATTTTTAGGTTCATGCACATGTACTGAAAACTAAATCTGAGATCGTAAACTAAAAACTGTAACTGAAATTGAAAAAACATTATACATGGATCGTACCACCACCCGTGGTGACATACCATGGGTCGTGGTATGCCATTCGTTGCTTTTGGGTGGCTTAACATATTGCTGGAACTCTTGATACGGGTTCTTGGTACGAGTCGTATCATGACTCGTGGTGACTGGGCTGGTCCTGTCCGTCAAATCTGAAAGTACTTCACTAAATTGGCCATAACTTTTTACTCTAAACTCCAATGAATGCTAGGTCAGATGCATTGGACAGAAGACTCAAAGGGATTCAATTTAATATGCTGTATCACCACCAAAATCATTTCGTGAAATGGGAGTTGTGGTCGTTTAAATTAGACACTTGTAAGATCTTATATCAAAAACTTGATCGGTCAGAAAGCTCTCAACTCAACTTTATGCTAGAGGTTCCTTATGACCTTAACTTGCATCCAATGCTCTTATTACACTTTACAATTGACATTAACACCCTATTTACATAAATTTCATCTAGTTTAGGTTGTCCACATACCTAGAATTATTCTGAACATAGCTCGAAAGTCTGAGGCGTTATAACATCTCAAGTCACAAACAGATGGTATGAACAGTACCATAACAACTATGATTCGTTACATGCAGCTCGTATCTCCCAATACAAATTGATCATTCTATAGACCACTTACCATGAACGCCAACAATGGCTTGTACCACCTAACCACGAGTCGTACTATGGCTCGTGGTTACCCAAGATTTCCTGAGCATTTCTCGTAATTTTCCTACTATGGGCCGTCACTAGGACTCGTACAATCTAGTTACAAATATTAGGATCCACTCATTGTTTTTCCCACACATCTGTTGAACCCTCTAGTCTTCACACCACGTATCCTTGGTATGACTCGTATAGTTCTCTTACGAGTCGTATTAAGGGTCATTTTGAGGGCATTTACCAGTTTTCTCACATGGTTTAACTTCAAATGTAGGGTCTAGTCTTAGGGAATTTTGGGGTATTACACATCCCCTTTGAGAATATAGGTGTTCAAGGGAATTTAACCTATGAAGAGTTTCCCATGTCCATCCTTGATTACCAAGTCTACAAGTTGAGGAATAAAGAGGTTGCTTCAATAAGTGTATTGTAGAAGAATTAGAATAAAGAGGCTACATGGGAAGACAAAGATAATATGAAATAAAAGTATTCCTAACTATTCCTTGAGTAAGAGGAAAATGCCCCAGGTAATGATTTGAACCTCACTCTATGATTTCATGACTACAAATTTTATAGTTTCGACACATGCTATATAAAACTTATGATCCATGCTACGATTTAATCTTCAAGATTAAATGAAATATTTCTATGCATTGTGAATCCATGTCATAAGTATGTCTATTTATACTATCTTCGCATGTTCCTAAGACTTCTGCCTATCATCATTTTCTCTATATGTTCCTACAAGTTTTCATTGCGAATTGATGTTTATCATAATATTATTCCATCAGCGGAGAGGAGTTTTAGGGGAGTGAGAAAGAGTTAGTAAGAGAAATAATATGAGGAAATATATCCCTTTTAATACTTTAAGAAGACAATGGAGGATTAATGTGATTTCCATGTATTCCTTTATGTCATTGCAATAATTAATATATAACACCTAAAAATTCACTAAGATAAGACCCAAGGGTTCAAAGCGAAGAAAATAGGAAAATGTATCCTGGGCCATAGGACGATCATCCAATGACCCATGGGAGGATTTCACGAGTCGTTAAGTAACTCATGAAATGAGGGGAGTAGTGGCAACGATTCTTGGTCTAGGGGTGACCACGAGAGACAGCCATGAGTCATGAAGTGACACCACGACTCGTAGAGTTGGTCATGGTCAGGGGAAGGTTTGGATGGTTGATTTTGAGTAGTGTACCTAAAGAATGGGGCACAACGAGTCTTAGGTACACCACAAGTCGTGGTGTTCCTCGTGATAACTAATAGTGAGTAATTTTTATTTGTTTTAGTAAAGTGTTTTTATAATTACTAAGCCCCTAGGTCATAAACTACATCGTTTTAATCTTAGTTAGAAGGGTTTTAAAAGTACTTAATCTATCATAAGTCTTTCCTTTCCATGAATGAAAGATTAGATTGTACCATTGGAGATCAAGCTTGAGAATTCCCTAGGTTCTTCCCTAAAACTCTTGGGAAATCAAGAAAGAGTATGAAATCAGATTTATCCATGTATGTAGGGTTATTAATGTGAGTATTCTTTCACTTAGATGCCTAAATCCTTTTCTAAATCCATGAAAATTCAAGGTTGATGAATCTATGGGGTTTTAATCCAATTTGTGAAATTTTCTAGTATCTATCATGGGTAAATTCTATTCATGTTCCTAATGTTGTTTTAAGATTCATGGGCTTGATTTATATTGCTTCCAATTAAAAATTATGAATTCAAAATTTTACAATTATGATGCCCAATTGTGAAGGTTCATGAAGAGTTGAGATTATGATCTATGTTTTCAAGTATGATGAAATATCTATGATGAAAGTATGATTTCGAATTACCCATGTTTATATTCATGATTTTTACTATCAAGTCTACTACAAAGCATGTATAAGTTTGGGCAACCCCATATGATCAAGTATGTTCCATGATTTACTTCAATTTCATGTTATTAGCTTACTATATGGTTATGGAGTCAAGACTCCCACTTTTCAGCTTGTGGTATGGTTTGAGTCGAGGCTCCTCATGATACATTTTCAGATTATGCATGTACTATTATGATTCAGCTTTGTCGCAAGATGTTGGTTCAGCTTCGTTGAAAAATGATGGAGAGCATATGCATGTTTTGGGAGTAGTATCTAGCATCGAGTAGGCTAAGGGTTTAGTCCACACTGTGCCTTAGAATTATGAGCCAACATAGGTATTTTCATATTATTTGGGACCTCCTTTGTGAGCCTTCCCTGCAACTTGATATCGATATCATGGTAGCGCCCTTAGCCCTAGCAAGGCTTTGGACTGCTCTGCCCACTTGAGTGTAATAGTTGGGACCACGTAAAATTTATCGTGGTGATATCGATAATATGACGAGTCTCTCATTATTTCTTATGATTTCAGTTATGTATATTCGTCAGTCATGATATTACATTTTCAGCAGGTTTGACCCAATGTTTAGTTTTACTTATGATTATCGATTTCACCTTTGGGTCACTCGAATCAGTTATGATATTCAATCATGTTTAAATTATGTTCTCGGATAATAGCATGCAAGCCATACTCTCAGAATCTTATCTTGAAATGTTTTATGATATGCATGATTTCATTTTTACTTACTTAGTGGTTTTACCTACCCTGTATACTCAGTACATTGCATGTACTAACCGCATGCTCTATGTTGTATTATTTCATGATACAGACTCGGACGTTCAGGTTCAACCCCGTCGCTAACCAGATCCTCAGAGTTAGTATTCTCTCAGCTTGGTGGTGAGTCCTCATCTTTCAAGGACCGTCTTACCAGTTTATTTTCAATTTCAATTATATAGTGAGTTAGTTGGTGTCATGTCCCATCAGCTAGTCAAATTTTAGAGGCTTATCAGACATAGTATGTATTAAGCTTTTGATTAGTGTTTTGTGTTCGCAGGCCTTTAGACGACTACACGCAAGTGCACGTGGTCGAACAAATAGTAAAATGGCTCAAGTAAGCCAAGTATCGATCCCACAGGGACTGGACCAAGGTAATAATCGAATCAAGTGTCAATGAACTTTAACTCTAAAAATGCAG